>ML777552.1:161966-182610 GCA_009831015.1 Picea engelmannii
TATTCTTTGGTCTTGGAACCAATTCCCAAGTGTCATTTTTCTCTATTTGATCCAATTCTTCATCCATGGCCTTATTCCAAAATTCATCCTTGTTGGCTTCTTCAAAACAATTTGGTTCAATTGTAGATAAGAGTTCTAGGTGTTGATATTATGGTATATGTGGGAGGTATTAACCTCCATTGTGACCTTTGACAAAATTAGAATATTCCAAAAGCAAGAAAAGAATTGAATATAACCCTAGAAGAGATGTCGGCTAAAAGAGATAATTAATATTAATTAATTAACACTGAGAGTGAGAAGTTAGCCCTGACAGTCTATAAAAGGAAGTATAAATACATGAGGCTAGTCTTCACTTTAGACACAACTCTCAGAATCCCAGAGATACACTTGTGCGCACTGCAGTTGGGCAGTTTTGTGCGCAAGTCCTGGAGAAGGTGATGGCGCCAGTTCTGAAGTCTATAGTTTTGATCTTTATGGGCTGGACTCTCTGATCATTCTTGGTTACCTCTTGCTTGGTGCATTATCCTTGCTTGGCTATTGATTTTCTACCAGAATTATTCTCTCTGTCAAGGTCAAGGTGCTCGGGGGTGGCATTAGTGCCTATGGTTGGGTGACAATATTGCTATATTGTCTATGGTTAAACGAGCACATCCAATATTCTAACAGGTTATGGGCCCACACCTCCTTCATTCAGTCTAACCACTGGAAGGGATCATAGTCATAAGGATATTAAGATTTTTGAAGAACAGTCTCTAGGGTTTTCTAGCAGGAGGAGTTACCAAATGATTGTCGCTAGGTTTACTAGAAGGTGCAGTTGCAGAAACCCTAAAACCTGATCCGACACCTTATTATGGAACACCTCACTCAAGGAGAAGGTATTCAAGTGTGCCTTAGTCCAGTGCACCTCTTGGCACTCTCAGAAGGAAGAAACATCAAAGTTGAAATTTTGGGTCAAAGCATGACCAACCATCAGTCAATCGAAGTCATGAATGAAAAGACCCGTCATCTATATTACTCAACACTCAAAGGAACACTTGAATATGACATGTGGATGATTGAAGGTGGAGCTTCTAGGCACATGATAGGATATCAAGCCAGACTCTCAAATATAAATGAAAATAAGACATTGTATAAGGTAGATCTTGGAGACAAAAGCACTTACCCAGTTGAAGGAATTAGTCAAGCCTCCATCAAGTTGAAAATAGGTAACAATG
Organism: Picea engelmannii; assembly: GCA_009831015.1. Classification (NCBI taxonomy): domain Eukaryota; kingdom Viridiplantae; phylum Streptophyta; class Pinopsida; order Pinales; family Pinaceae; genus Picea; species Picea engelmannii. The sequence continues at coordinate 163,181 of ML777552.1, forward strand.
TTCATTTGAGCAATGTCTTATATGTACTTGGTTTAGAAAATAATCTTGTATCCATATCTTTCCTAGAAGACAAAGGAAATAGAATATCTTTTGTATATGGAAAAGTGTTATCTTGGCCTAGAGACTCCAACATAGAGAATGCTAGGGTTATTGGAACCCGTGAAGGAAATCTATACAAACTACTTTAACAAAATGATGAAGCTATTATACATAATGAATTCAATCCCAATGAACTTTGGCATAGAAGGTATGCTCATATTAACTATCAAGAATTACCCTTCCACAAAAATATGGTTGAAGGAATACCAGAATTGCAGTCTACACATGAAGGAATTTGCAAAGGATGTTCTCTTGGAAAGAATATCAAGAAACCATTCCCAAGCAGCAACAATAGATCTAAGGAGACTCTATATTTAATACATTCATATGTTTGTGGTCTGATGCCATTCAAATCTCTAGGAGGATCTCTTTACATAATCTTCATAGATGATTACTCCAGAAAGACTTGGTTATATCTCTTGAAGACAAAGGGCGAAGTATTCAGTAATTTTCAAGAATTCAAAGTAGAGATAGAGAAACTCACAAACAAGAAAATCAAGACCTTGAGAATAGATAATGGAGGAGAATATACATCCAAGTAATTTGTTTCCTTTTTCAAATCGGCAAGGATTAGGAGGGAGTTGATTGTTCCTCATAATCCTCAACAAAATGGTGTAGCAGAAAGGAAGAACAAATCTATTGAAGAAAATGTGAAGGCACTACTGAATGATCAAGGTTTATCTATGTATTTATGGGGAGAAGTAGCCATGAAAGAAATATATGTTCATAACAGAAGTCCTCACCACATATTGAAGGATATGACTCTAGAAGAAGCATTCTCGGGAAAGAAACCTAATGTGTAACACTTAAGAATCTTTGAATTCCCTGTTTAATTTCACATTCCCAAGGATAAAAGGAATAAATTAGAACCCTCGGGAAAGAAGGGCATATTTGTGGGATATAGTGAATCATCCAAGGCTTATAGAATCTATATCCCAGAACAACATAAGATTGAAGTCAGCAGAGACGTGACCTTCAATGAAAAATGGCTTTCAAGAAATCCATAGAAGAAACTATAAAAGAAGAAGAATATGAAGAGCCTATTAAAGAAGGCACGTGTCTTATAGAAAGTAATAATGAAGAAAAATAACAACTTGATCATCCGATGCATCCATGTGAGACCATTGATTCAGACATTGTATCCAAAAACAAGAAATGACCAGCTTGGCTTAAAGCTACCCTACAAGAAGCAAAAAGACTCAAGGCCCCAAGTGGGACCTTCAGAAAAAGTAAGAATCCCAAGATATTCTCCAGCTATACAGCATGTATGACAAAGATTCTAGACGAAGAACCTACCATGTTTGAAGAGGCAGTTCAGAAGAAACAATGGAAAGAAGGCATGACATAAGAACACTAGTCCATCATGAAAAATGATGTATGGGAAATTGTGCCTACACCTAAAGAAAAAGCAGTAGTAACTTCAAAATGGGTCTATAAAATCAAACATGCAACAAACAGAAGCATGGAAAAAGGAGGGAGAAGACTATGATGAAACATTGCTCATGTTTGAAAATATACTTCCATTAGAGCTATCATGTCTCTTTCTGCTTCCATGGGATGGAGTTTACATCAGATGGATGTAAAGACATATTTCCTCAATGGAGCAATCAAATAAGAAGTATACATTGAACAACCTCAAGGGTTTGAAGTACATTCCAGAGACACTCATGTTTACATACTAAAGAAATATTTATATTGAATCAAGCAAGCTCTAAGATCTTGGTATGCCAGAATAGACATCTACCTAATGAGACTTGGTTTCTCCAAAATTCATGCAGATCCAAATCTTTACTATAAAGTCATGAACAATGCACATGTGATTCTATTTCTATATGTCGACGATCTATTCTTGACAGGTGAAGAGTCTCTCATCATCCAGTGAAAAAAGAACTAGCTTCTAAGTTCAATATGAAATATATTGGTCCCATGCATCATTAATTAGGACTAGAAGTATGGCAAAAGCATGGTGAAGTATTCCTTGGACAAGGAAAGTATGCAATAAATATTCTCCAGAAGTTTGGAATGATGGATTGAAAATCCATGGACACTCCTATGACCACAGATATAAGAAAAGTAAGAGATTCAGATTTTGATCCAGTAGATCCGTCCCTATATCAACAATTGGTTGGGTCATTGATGTATTAATAAACACTCAGCCAGACATTTGCTTTATCGTAAACACACTAAGACAGTTCTAGGTGGAACCTGGACATGAGAATTGGATAGTTGTAAGGCATGTTCTAAGATATATTCTTGGGACACTAAACTATGGTTTAAGATATACCACATCCAGTGATATGCAGTTTCATGGATTCACATATTCAGATTGGGAAGGAAGTGTCAAATACAGAAGAAGTAATTCAGGGATGTGTTTCAGCTTAGGCTCTTCTATGATATCTTGGGGTAACAAGAAACATAATTTTTTCGCACTCAGCACAACAGAAGTAGAATATATCGCAGAATGTGAGGCATGAATAGAAGAAGTATGGCTGAGAAAGTTGATCTTTGGATTATTTGTTCAGGTTCCAGTTTCGACCATAATACATTGTGACAATCAACATTGTATAAGGCTATCAGAACACCCAGTATTTCATGAACGGTCGAAACACATTGAGATAAAATACTACTTTATTCGAGATAAAGTCTAGGAAGGATAAGTAAAGCTCCAGTATATCCCCACAGATGATAAGACAGTAGATATATTGACAAAGCCTCTATCCATAATAAAGTTTGCATATTTCCGAGACAAATTGGGGATCGTGGAAATAACTCCCTTAGCTGAAAGGGAAGAGATGACTCTCCAAGTTGGGAGGGAGAACTGAGATATCATTGATTTGAGGATAGTAATTTTCAAGTTTGGAAAATGGTCCATCTTGGGCAGTTCCTTTCTAGTTCGGAAAGTGGCTTGAGATTTCTGACGGACAGGCATTTTCTAGTTCGGAAAATGGTCCAGATCGAACGATCATTTTCGTAATGAAAATGGTTCGATGGATTGTTGATATACCATGGACAGTGATTTCCCTTGTGGCCAGTGTGGGGGAATGTTCTAGGACAATCTCTCTCCTTAATGGTCACTCTCAGTAATGGTCAAGAAGACTAGTCCGCCTCGCCGGATAGTCATTCTTTCGAAGCTCACAGTTGTGAGCAGTTTCGAAGAATGGTCTATTTTGGAGGTTGGTGCATGATAGTCATTTCCTTAGGAAATGGTCCAGATAGTCATTCCCTAGGGAATATTCATTCTCTCTAGGTTGCACTTTGTTTAGTACCGGAGGAATGGACCAGATAGGTGAATGGTCCAGGTTCAGCAATCAAGGACAGGCATTCCCTAGGGCAGACTCATTCTCTCCAGGTTGCACTTTGTTTAGTGTCGGAGGAATGGCCTGAATAGGTAAATGTTCCAGGCTCATAAATCAAGATAGTTATTCTTCCTTGCTTGAGAAGAATAGTCCAAATATCCCATAATTGATTATCTAATCTCTTACGGCATATGCTCTTCTAGATCTCACAGGTGTGAGTGGAAGAATGGCCTAGATGACTCAGTTTATATCATAACATTGTTTCTGTGCAGGTTGATATCAGTTGATATGATTACTATGGAGAATGTGTATCTCCAGACAGTAGAGGTATTCTATTGTGGTGGATATGTTCCACTGTTTGTGACTATGTGTCATGGATTGAGTAGTTGTGTACTACTATGGATAAACACAGTTGTGTTCTATCAATTGACATTGTACTAGTTGTCATGGAGATTATCCAGTTGGATAATAATGATGGTGCTCATGATTTAATTATCATGTGCTGCTATAATGATACTACTAGTTGAATGGTCTTCTTGTACTCAAGACCATTATAAGTTATACCTCCCTAGCTAGGAGGGAGTGTTGATATTATGGTAGCTATGGGAGGTATTAACCTCCATTGTGACCTTTGACAAGATTATAATATTCTGGAAGAAAGAAAGGAATTGAATATAGCCCTAGAAGAGATGTCAGCTAAAGGAGATAATAAATATTAATTAATTAGCACCCAGAGTGAGAAGTCGACCCTCACAATCTAGCAGAAGAAGTATAAATACACAAGGCTAGTCTTCACTTTAGACACACTTCTCAGAATCGCAGAGATACACTTGTGTGCACTACAGTTGGGTAGTTTTGTATGCAATTCCTGGAGAAGGTGCTACCATCAGTTCTGAAGTCTATAGTTTTGGTCTTTCTGGGTTGGGCTCTCTAATCAGCCTTGGTTACCTCTTCCTTGGTGCATTATCCTTGTTTGGATATTGATTTTCTACCAGAATTCTTCTCTCTGTCAAGGTCAAGGTGCTTGGGGATGGAATTAGTGTCTATGGTTGGGTGAAAATATTGCTATATTGTCTATGGTTAAATGAGCACATCCAATATTCTAACACTAGGTGTGTTTTTTTTGGTGAACAAATTCTTCTTCTAGTCTCAAATCCTTCATCTTTGTTTTCGATAATCTGATCTGAAGGATGATTCTTCTGTACACATCTGCTAGGTGTATTTGGAGACACTTGTTGAACTTGATCTTATGTTTTTGTCAGTTTCTCTTCATCTTCCTCTTCTACTTATTTTTCATCTTCTTCTTCTTCTTCGAAAGGTTCTTCCATTGATTCATTTTCTTCTTCCTTTGATTATGTTTTGCTTGTTTCATCAATTGTTACATTGATGCTTTCCACAACTTTGTTCAATCTCATATTGTAACACGTGTATGATTTCCTTGTACTTGAGTAACCAACAAGTACTCCTTTGTCCACACGAGAGTCAAACTTTCCCATTCTACCATCTTCTCTTTTGATGTAGCATTTGCTTCCAAAAACTATGAAGTGCTTCACATTTGTTGGTCTTCCTTTCCATATCTCGTAGGGAGTTTTGTCAGTGTTTTTTTTGAGCATTACTCTGTTTTGAATGTGAATTGTTGTATGCACTACCTGTGTCCAAAATATATCTATCAATTTGGAATCCATTAGCATTGTTCGAGCCATTTCTTGTACTGTCATGTTCTTTCTTTCAAAAACTCCATTATGTTGAGGTGTCCTAGAAATGACGAATTGCCTTTTTATTCCATGACTGTTGTAGTAGTCCATAAATTCCTTTGAAGTGAACTCTCCTCCATTATCAGATCTCAAGTATTTGATTTTTGAATCCATTTCAGTTTCAACCATTTCCTTGTAGATCTTAAAGTTTTCAAAAGATTCTGACTTATTCTTGAGAAAGAAAACTGCAGTCATTCTTGTATAATCATCAACTAATAACACAAATTATTTCTCACCTTTTAAACCCTTTGTTGTAGTTGGTCCAACTAGATCAGTGTGTAGAATTTCTAGTGGTCTTGTCGTTGAATATTCCTTTGATTTGAACCTAGTCTTTGTTTGCTTTTCTTATTGACAATGCTTGCATAAAGTGTTGGTTGGTTTCGTGATATGGGCCATTTCTCTGACTGCTTCTCTTTTGTTGACTTTGACAAGGTTATAAAAATGTATGTGACCCATTCTTCCATGCCATAGACAAATTTCATCTTCCTTTCCTAGAAAACACTTTTCATTTCCAATTTCACTTAACACATATATGTTTCTTGAAGTTATTGTAGTTGTAGCAATCAATTTTCCTGAACCTTATTTTCTTATCTCGCACTTTTGTGAATCGAAAGTAACTTTATGACCTTTGCACACATTTGACTCACACTTAGAAGATTATGTTTCATATATTCTACTAGTAGAACATTTTCTGCCTTTGTGTTCTTGTTCCCAATTCTGATTGTGCCTTTTCCAATTATTTTATTTGAATCATCATTTCCAAAGGAGACTGGTCCATATCTTTCCTTTATTAATGTAAGAAACTTATCTCTATCCCCTGTCATGTGTTTTGAACAGCCATTGTCAACATACCAACCACGTTTCTTCAGCTTAGCTTGTAGAGAGAGTGTGCATTCCTCATTTCTATATTGATTTTGTTTTCTTATCCATGTCCTTTTCTAAGGTTCTTGTATGTGACTGTTGTTATTATGTTGTGGTTCTCTAGGAGGGACTGTCATTTTTCAATATTTGGCCATGCGTATGAAGTTGTTACATTTGTAACATTCCACTTCAGTGCTCAAAGTTTCAAACATGATGTAACTTCTTCTCTGTGTTTCACTAGGCCTTCTTCGATAACCCTTTTGTGTATTAATTTCAAAGTTGTTTATGTTCCTGTTGTTAGATCTCCAATTCACAGTTTTATGTCCAAAATTATTTCATACATAGCATAAACCAAAAAATATAGTTTGATACCTGGGATTTCAAGATCTTTTGAAAGGAGGTTCTCTTATGAATCCTTCTTCTTCTTGAGGCATATCTGTCTGTTGTTGATTCTGAAATTTGAATCTTCTCAGTGGAGGAGTGTCCATGTAATCTTCCTTGTATATATTCCTATCCCCTTTGATTGTTTATGCATAGCTTTTTGGATATGTTTCTTGCTCTGCTGTTTTGGAGATTGATCCCATTTCTGTCTGATTTTATCCAAGTCTGGACTTGTCAAGATGAGATTTTTGACTGCTGATAATTTCATCCAAAACTTTTGAGCTATTCTGCATATTTTTCTTTTGAATATCTTTTCTTAATGTGACAATCTTTGCTTCCAAATTTCCAATGTTCCTGTCCTTTTCTTCTAGTTGTTCTTTGAGTGCTTCTTCAATTCTTTTATCTTCTTCTATATGAACCTTCAAATTTGTGATCATTTGTTCTAGTTCTTGAGTATCTTATTTCTTGTCTAGTTTTTCTTGTAGTTTCTTGTTTTTCTTCTTTTCTCTTATGATAACTTCTATGGCACACATCAATTCTTCACGGTAGTCAACTTTTGCCTCTTAAATTTCTTCTTCGACTTCTTCATATTCTTCTTTGGAGTCTTCTTTATCAGAGTCTTCTACTGCCATGAATAGAACTCTTCTTGTCTCATTTTCACTGACTTCATCTTCATCTGATGATGAGATGTCTTCTTTGGTGCATAAGATTTTCTTGAAAACTTTCTTTGTAGTTCTTTTGCCTTTATATGTTTGTTTTCCTTTTGAGTAACCATCATCATTTCTCTTTTTATTATGAGGACATTTGTTAGCAAAATGACAAATACCATCACAATTAAAACAAATTAAAAGAAGCTTACCTCTATACCTATCATCAGTTCCCTTGTTTAGTATTTTGACAAAGTTGTCCACTTCATCTTCATCTTTTGAGACATCACTGTTGTTGCTATGTTCTTCTTGTTGATTTTCCTTTTTCTTTGATATTTTGGATGCTTTGAAGGATGATTATTTTACATCTGGATTTTCGTATTCAGTTCTCATTTGATATGTTGTGTTGGCATAGGAGCAGACCTAAGTTTAATCTCTAACAATGCACCAACAATCCCTAACTACTGGCCCTTTTGGAAACAATTTCGAACAAGATGCAGTCTCATGCGAAGTAGAAATAGGGGGTTTCAGAACATAGGTGTCTACAACCAGAAAAAATACAAAGTGGGTCCAAGGCAACAACACACAACAACCTAGTTATTCTTTATCTCCTTTAATCCTACTGCATGAACTATATCTTAGATATAACATAATGATGCAAGAATAGAAAAACATAATAACAGAGTAGAAGAAGGTAAAGGAACACAACATCAACCATAGAGACACAAAATATACATGGTTTACCCTCTCCCTAGGGCTACGTCCACAAAACTGTGTTTCTTGATATTATGGAAAAAACATACAGTTCTATTTGCACTCTTAGTTTGCATATCCCTCTTTCTTCCTCTCTCTTTATCTCCCGCCCTGCACACCCAGCTGCAGGGTTGATCTTCACACCTAGTTGAATATCTTACAATACCAGAGTGCTCTCACACACATCACCTCTCTCCCTTACAACAATAGTCCCTCTCTTACTCCATAATGATAAGCTATCTATCTCAACAACCATAGTAAACCCCTCTTCTCTCATCTAGGTTCTTATTTATACATTACAATAGCTCTCGTACATCCTTAGGTCAAAACCTAGGTGTCAAAACCCTAAATACCAAAACCCTAGCTGTCTAAAACCCTAGGTCCACTTGACCCACATTTTTTGGGCTTCACCAACCTGTCTTTCCATATTTCCCGCAAGGTGCTCCAAAGCATCCATTGGTGGATTTTTCCGCTTTCTAAGTTGTCCAGGACCCATCCTCCTCACTTATTTGTTCTCCTCGATCTCCTCATCCAATGGATTTTTTTCCCTTACTTCTCTCCTTCTTTTATTCTTCTTTGACCACCTCAACTTGATCTCAGTCAATGTGCCTTCTGCACAGTTCATACTTTTCCTTTCCTCCATAATATTCACTTTCTTCCATAACCAAGGGCCAAAAATCCCCCAACACTCACCTGTGACTCATCCCGAGGAACTACAAGTTTGAACCTTCTATTTCACTTCGACTTCAGAATGCGCAGAGCAGCCTATGCTTCCTACTCTATTCTCCCTTCCTTGTACAGACTATATTTTCCGTGTTTGGTACCCAGTTTCAACTGCACCTGGTACCTAGACCCTTCTTTGTCTGATTTTACTAACATTTGTGAGGTAGTTGGTTGCCATAATACAATTTCAATCAGCTCCCATTTACTAAACCCTCCTTCCATTCTTTGTTCAAGGTCTTCAACTGTGTAGCTCCTCCTTTTATAACATAGGTTATCTCATATGGCCCCAGCCAATGTGTCCTGAACTTCCCTGGATGCTTCATGAACTTGTTTTCATATACCAATACTAGATCTCCTTACTTAAAGTATTTTTTCTTGATGTGTCTGTCATGGTAATCCTTCTCTTGTTCCTTCTGTACCTATTGATGGAATCCTACAATAAATTTGTCTTCTTCCAGTTCTACCAACTGCACAAGCCTATTTTGAATAGCACCAGTGTCATCCATGTTTGTAAATTCTACAATTATTAAGCTAGGAACTAAATATTCCATAGGTACTACTGCTTCTAGACCATAAACCAACTTAACTGGAGTCGGCATTATCATCTTCTTGAAAGTGGTTCTATAGGCCCATAACACTGCTGGTACTCTCAAATCCCAATAATCTCTGTTGACACTGAAAATATTCATCAGTGTTGTCTCGAAGATCTTGTTGAAGGCTTCAACTATACCATTCTCTTGAGGATGGTATGGAGTGCTCTTATGGTGATGAACTTCAAATTCCTGATTCAAGGCTTCAATAGTTTTATTAAAAAAGTGTGTACCTTGATCGCTCATACAGATCTTTGGGCATCCAAACCTGGTTATGATATCATCAAATATGAATCATGCAGTTGTAGTTGCACTACAGTCCTTAACTTCTCTTTCTTATGCCCACCTAATCAAATATTATGTCGCAGTGATTATGTAGCAAGCTCCTGTGCACTTTCCTGGTGGTTTAATAGGTCCCACGAAATCAATGGCCCATTTCTCAAATTCCTATAAGGTTAACTAAGGTGCTAAAGGAATCTCATCCCTTCTGGAAGGTTTCCCAACTCTTTGGCATACATCGTAGGCTTTATAATATTCCTTAGTGTCTTTGTGTAAAGTGGGCCACCAGAGGCCAACTCTAAGAATCTTATGTGTTGTTTCTTTACCTACACAATGTCATCCTGCAATGTCTGCATGTGCTTCTTCCATAATCAATGGTCTTTTTTCCTCCATAATACATCTCCTCAAAATATCATTAGGTCCCATGTTATATATCTGTCCAGCTATATGTGAAAATTTTGCAGCATGAACTACCAATTGTTTCTTCTAGATGAATGTATAGTCATGAGGTTCCATTCTTGTTGATAGGAACTGCACTATCTCAGTGAAGTGATCATCCACCTTTTTGATGGCCAAAAACTGTGCATCTGGTAGTGTATCCTCCAAGCTAGTAGGTTCCTCTCCATGTTCCAACCTAGACAAGTGGCCAGGTCCCTTGTTCATTCTCCCTAGATTTACCACAATTTCAAAATCATATTCTTGAAATAACAGAAGCCATTTGCATATTCTTCCCCCCAACACTAGCTTGTTGACTAGATATTTCAATGCAGAGTGATCAGTGAAAATCTTAAAGTGTCCTCCCAACAAGTAGTGATGAAACTTCTGCAGCGCATATACCATGGCTAAACCTTCTCTCTCAGTGGTAATGTAATTTATCTCAGCTGTAGAGAGCTTCCTTCTTGCAAAGGCTAATGGATGGTCAATATCTCCTACTCTTGATTGTGCTAACACTTCTCCTAATGCAATAGATGACGCATCGACGTGCACATGGAATTCCTTACTCCAATCTTGGAAAATCGGAATAGGCATAGTGGTTGTTTCTTGTTTCAGTGTGTCGAAGCTCTGTTGGCATTCTTTTGTCCATTGAAACTGACAATATTTATTCAACATATTCTCCATGGGTGTTGTAATCTGTGCATATCCCTTAATGAACTTTCTATAGTATCTGGTATGTACCAGCTCAATGCGCAGCTGTCTAACTGAAGTAGGATGGGGTAGGTCAACAATGATGGAAATTTTGGAAGGATCTACTAACAACCCCTGCTTACACACGATATGGCCTAGCAGAACTCCAAAGGGTGAAAAGAAGATGCACTTCTTCAGGTTCAGGGAAATCTAACATTACCTACACTTATCCAACATTAGTATTAAACATTCAATATGATTCTACAATAAGCTAAAAATAGTCCAATCATCAAAATATGATTCCAGAAATTTATGTAGAAATTCCTTGAATTCTTCGACCACCATCCTAGAAACGATGGTTGGTGCATTCTGAAATCCAAAATGCATCATTGTATACTGGTAGGATCCCCATTATGTTGCAAATGCGGTCTTATGGTGATCTTCCTTGAGAATCCTGATCTGGTGATAACCTAAAAATGCATCTGTGAAGGAGTAAACTTCATTTCCTCCTACATTATCTAACACTTTGTCAGTAAAATTTGTAGGGAATGGATCATGTAAGCATGCATCATTCATTTTCCTCAATTCTACATAGATTCTAATCTCTCATGTTTTATTATCTTGAACCACCATAGGGTTAATCCATTCTGACTCTTCAACAGGTTCTATGATTCCTTCTTCCATCATTCTGTCTAATTCAATCTTGACTTTTTGTTTATATTTGGGATTCAATCTATAGGGTATTTTCTTGACTGGCCTTGCATATGGTTTCAAGGGGATCTTCATTTCTCCCATGGGCCCTTTAATGCCCTTCATGTCAATGAACTTGGTTGGAAACAATTCTTGATATTCGTGCAATAATTTTTTGATCTTATCAATGGTGGAATCATCCCGGTAATCTTCAACGTTTGCTAGCTTAGGTGCTTTCTCTGTTCTAATGTTAACTTTCTTGATTATAATTGGTTGTACAATAAAAGGTAGTTCGACTCTCGGTCCTTATATGTCTCTATGTCATTTTGTTTCTGCGTTGTTCACCTTCCTAGGATCATCGTCTTCATCAACATTGATATTGTAACAACCTTTCAATTTCTGAAGAGGTGCAGTCCATTCATCCTCTTCTTTCCCAACAGGGAAGCTAGGTGCCTCCTCAAATACATTTTTTCTTACAACTTTTAAATATTTATCTAATGTAGGGTACTGACTTTCAAATAAAAATGTAGCTACAAAGTTTTGAGTCATACCGTACCAATCTGTAGTGGTGAGGTGTAGTTCTGCTTGAAGATACCAATTGATAGGGGTTGTATCCAAAGTGTTAACGCATTTATGCACCCACTGATATTGAGGAATTTTGCTCCATGCTTCTTCACAACTTTTCACATGGTCCTTCGGACAACTTTGACCTGTATATCTAACTTCACACCCTTCTACTTGTTTTGAAAAGTGCACTGTCATCAAAGTGTGAAATTGCACCAAGCCTGCGATGTTCTTTTTTTGCGTTCCCCACCATCTCGTTGGCGTTGCTTTAAAGGCCTCATCCAATGACAACAATATATGTTGTACTGGTACAATTTATTCAAATTCCAGTAAGAAAGTTTCTAAATGATTTAGACCCTCAAATGTGGGAAAATTACTAATCTTTGTGCCAATCAAGCGAACTTCCCTAGTCAATCTAGCATATATCCTTGTAGAAACTTCATACATTTTGTTCTACCAATTCTCTAGTGATTCTTCCAAATATGATGAGCATGTGTTGTCACTTTGTCATCTAATATTCCCATCTATTGTAGGATTAATGTAATCATGTTATCTTGCAGTCAATTTATATATATTCTCTAGATTGTATGTGTGGTCTTCTTCTCTGATGGGCTTTGTGTATATGTGACCTTCATCAGGATAAAGAGGTACAATGATCTGAAGGCCATCACCTTCAAATGTCATCCTTATTTTATTTAAGTCAACAACAGTTGAATTATTGAAAGCCCAGTCAATTCCTAATAGTGCAGGATAAGGATAGATATCGTCAACTATCTCAATCACCTCAAAGTCCGCAAACTTCCTTACCACGTTGATGTCCATAGGGACATGCTCCAGCCTTCCAAAGGGGCTTACTGCTTTCTCATTAGCCATCCAGATCCTAATAGGGGAATAAATCAGCTTAGGTTTTCCCATCAATGTCGAGGTCTACTTCTTCATAACATTGACTTATGATCCTAAGTCAAGGACCACATAATCTATATCATAATCTCCAATCTGAGCATTAAGGTGTAGTTCCTTATTTGTCCTTATCTTTTTGGATACCTAATGTACTAATTTATTTAGCATAGGATCTATCTTACCTATCTCATATTGTCTAATCAAATCTTGTATCTCTTGTACATCTCTTTCATCCTTAATCAAATTTGTGCAAGTACATAAAAATTCCATAAGATTGCTTACCTCTTTTCCTTCTCTGGGTGAAGAATACTGATTGAATGCGAGAGGTATTCCACATTCTCTCACTTTTGGTTGTGTCTTTGATGAAGAAGCACCATCTCTTCCAAATTATTTTCTTGCCTCTTCAAATATTTTATTTTCTTTCCTTGGATCAAGCACTTGTGTCTTTTCTTCAATTCTTCTGACTCTTGATTCTTTTGTAGTCTTTCATGGGGTCACTTTGTCTTCTCCTATAACAGTGCCTCCTCTAGTGATAACAACAACTCTAGGATCCTCTCTGTGAGGTTCTGCTGAGATTACTTGTATTTGTTGGTTTCCTCCTCATTTCTCCTGAAGTTTGGCTAACAACGCAAGACACTCTTCAATAACATGGTCAAATGAGTTGCAATAGCTACAAGTGGTACAAGGGTTTTGAAAGTCCCTTTCCAAGTGACTTGGTTGTGCACAGTTATAACAAATGATCTAATCTTGACCTCGATCCATGCCTCCTCCTCATCCTCTTCCTCGGAATCCACCGAGAGGGTTGAAGTTTCCTCTTCCTGGAGAGTTAAATTGTGCAATACTTCCCTCTTGCTGCATCTCTCCTTGAATTATATATGTATCTCTTGACCTTTCATGCAAGAGATCATAATCCCTATAGTCCTTCTCATCATGCCCCATAGATTTATAAAATGTGCAGTAAATATTTGTAGGTTTCTGAACATATTTTTTCATGTAATAGCACTCACCAGGGCGATGTCTATTTCTACATACCTCGCACCAAGGTAGAGTAACCTGCTTCAAAGGGATTGGAGATCTAGAGGCCAAGTATTCATGAAATAGGGGGCAGTTCTCCTTATCATGACATTCTGACTTGCATCTGATACACTCGATTTCTTATCTTTTATCTTTTCCCTTATCTTTCTTCATATCCTCGACCTGTAGAGATAGGCTATTTACCTGACTCAAAATTTGACTCATACCTGAGTTGGATTCTCCCATAGGGTTTGATTCTAGTTTCATGGTGATCTCCAATGCCTTAGCCTGTGAAGCAATCTTATGTTGCATCAGAGGGACTTTGATGTGTTGTAAGAGGGCACCAATGAACCATTCCTTATTTTTCTCATCTGGGATATGAAAAATAAATCGGCATGTTAAGGTCTTAAACCTATGATCAAACTCCCAAACAGGGTCAACAACTTTCTGCTTGATTTATTTCAGTTCTATAATGCACTGTGATTCTGACTTAGGTTTCTTGAATTCTGCACTCAATGCAGTCTTGATCTCATTCAACGGTTTAGGCTGTGAAACTCCGTTAACAAATTTCATGTACCAACTCAGTGCACAGTCTCTTAAGGTAGTACTAAAATAAGCTCTCTTAATTGCTTCATCATTGACTTACTTAATACTACATACAACTTCGCATAGGAACCAGTGTTGATCATGATATTCAAATCCATCTCCTCTAAATATAGGTAGAATTATTTCATCTTCCATATATCTTCCTAGGTTTCCTGACTGAGTATGTGTTGAACTAATGGTAACAGTTCTATGAGTGCTCTGATGACTCTGAATACTCTGGTTACTCTGGCTACTTAATGTTGCTAAAACAACAGGAGTAGTAATAGTACTTACTTCAATAGTCTGCGCAGTTCCTGAAGTTTTTGATTCTTCTCGGTGAGGTTCTTCAGTCTTCCCTTTCTCTGCCTTAGCAGACTCTAAATGTTCCTCGTTTAATAACTCTTCTTCTTCTCCACTTTAGAACCCTTCATCCTGTATTAGTGTTTGTGGCTCTACTCAAACAGGTTTACTAGGGGAACTTATCTGAAGGCTCTCACATTGCGTGTATGTCCAGCTTCTGCGTCGTTGTTGTTGTCTGAGTTCCTGAACATTATCTTTTCAATCTGACCAACTACTGTATCTTCAATATGTTCTTCTCATGCAATAGCATCCCGATCTTCAACTTCAAAAACTGTAAACATTTTCCTCTCGACCCTTTAAATAAATATCTCTCTGCTTGGCTTTATAACTCTACTCTGTCAATAGAAAACTCAGTAATGTACCCTCCAATGGTTCTATCAAACCAGTGATCTACTTCTCTTGACACGACGTTATCAACTCTCTTGACCTTATTGATCAAGATCGACATCCAAACCATAGGAAGACTAGATTTGATCTAGAACTGGGTATCTGCTAATCTGGCTAACCACTCATATAGCTCCTTATGAATTCCTCCAAAGAATATTTCGTGTATATCAGTAAATATATATTTCCCAACCAGTCTTTTGTACTAAGTTTCGGGTTCTTGTTCTGAGCTTCTGTGAAGTCCTTTTATTTTTATTCTATCCACTTCTGAATCTTTGTCTTCGATGGAAACCACCTTGAAATTCCCTCAAGAAGATCTCGGTCCCGACAATGGAAAAATTTGTTGGCACAGGGGCAGACCCAGGGCTCATATCTAACAGTGCACCAACAAGCCCTAACTACTGGCCCTTTCGGTAACACCTACAAAGCATATGCAGTCTCACCAAAAGTAGTAAGGGGGTTGCAGAACACAGGTGTCTACAACCAGAGGAAATACAAAGTGGGTCCAAGGCAACAACACACAACAACCTAGTTATTCTTTATATCCTTTAATCCTACTATGTGAACTATATATTATATCTAACACAATGATGCAACAAAAAACAATAGAACAACAAAATAACAAAGTAGAAGAAGGTAAATTAACATAGCATCAACCATAGAGACACAAAATATACATAGTTCACCCTCTCCCTAGGGCTATGTCCACATAACTATTGTTACAAGAGAATCCCCCTAAGGACAAGTGGATTTCCTCTTGGATACTAGACCCCTATAACCAAGACAGAAAAGTGAAAATGTTGAACACTGACATTCCTTCTAATGAGGCTAAACTATTCAAGGAATAAGAAGAAAGGAATATAAATACATTTAATAACATTTGTCCTTTCTTGATCCAGGCTAATCTTGATCTCCAAGTTCTTCAGAAGGTCCTGCAATCGAATGAACAACAACGACAAAACATACTTCGTATTCCTACTATGATTAACTTCAAAATAGATCTATTAAAAGAACAAGTTCATGAAACATACACAAACTTGAAGGAAACGGGCCAAGCACATATATATATTAATGAAAACAAAGAAAAGTACTTACAACCATAGTTGTAGATGCAACAGATTCACCAATCCCTGTAACACACCCACTACCATAATCAAATTTTTCGTTGCTTTCTGCAGAATCAGAACCCCAAAAATATCTACGGAGGCCTAGCGTAAGCTAGCTCTTTCTCTGTCTACTCCCATGTGATCGTGGGTCATGATCACAGGTCAAATAACCATGGCGCCTCTTAGTAATTCGCGACTCGGCGCTACAAGAATGTCGAATCGTTCGACTCTACAACCGCTGAACCCCGACAGGGCTAGCGACTGGCCAATAGGGACGAATCCCAACAAGGTTAGCAACTGGCCAATAGGAACGGGCCCTGTCGTGCGGTTGAGTGGAGTATAGGTGGAAAGAGGGAAGCACGGCACGGAGGGTGACGTGATAGGAGATGGGTCCCACTTCACATGCCACACCATTCCAGACCCCCCCCCCCCATTAAAGGCAGAATGGCAAGGGGGGTCCGAAATTCGCTTGAGCACCGTTGATCAAGGCGAATTAATCTTGACCGTTCAAGAGTTGCGCGTTCGATTCTAGACGCCCCCTCACCGCTAAAGGAAGAACATCAAGGGGGCTCCAGAATGAATCCTCAGCCGTAGATCTGGGCGGGTGGACTCTGGCCATCTAGATCTGCTCACCACTTACCCTAAGGTGCATTCCTTCCCTAGATTAAAGTCGACATCTCTTCCTCACATCTGACGGTCGTTATAGACCCTGAGATCCTCTGAAAGAATATCGTCCGTTCATCGGGAATTATCATCACGAGAGTCCAAACTCTCGACCACGGAACTCTCGAATCCTCGATCCCCAGTTTCCTGATGTGGTTAATCTCTCGACACATAGCCTCCTTAAATCGGATGGTCCATATCTGTCTCAGGGTTTCCACCATGGAAAGTCCCGATCTCTCGTCACCAAAAGTCCCGAGTTCGTGATTCCTGATTTCCCGAAATGGGAAATCTCACAACACATGGCCTCCTTAAATTGGACAGTCCATATCTGTCTCGGGGTTTCCACCATGGAAAGTCCTGATCTCTCATCACCAGAACTCCTGAGTTCGTGATTCTCGATTTCCCAAAATGGGAAATCTCACGACACGTGGCCTCCTTAAATCAGACTGTCCAGATCTATCTCGGGGTTTCCACCATGGAAAGTCCCGATCTCTCATCACCATAACTCCTGAGTTCGCGATTCCCGATTTCCTGAAATGGGAAATCTCACAACACGTGGCCTCCTTAAATCGGATGGTCTAGATCTGTCTTGGGGTTTCCACCATGGAAAGTCCCGATCTCTCATCACTAGAACTCTCGAGTTCGCGATTCCCAATTTCCCGAAATGGGAAATCTCTCGACACGTGGCCTCCTTAAATCGGAAAGTCCAGATCTATATTGGGGATTTCGCCCCTATTCACTGGGGGTTTAACCCTTGGGTATCCCCTGATAGATCCAACGACTGTCGGGTTTTCCAGCCAAGATCTGACGACTCAGACAGGTTCCTAACTTGTGCATTCTCCCATGACTTCGTGGACGTGGAAAAATCAACGGTCTAGATGTTCTCATGGACCTTGGGGATCTACGATCCCGATCTCTTTTCTACCCACAAAGACACAGAAAGACAAAGTGGTAAGGAATTTAACACCCTACTTTATCCTACCAATCTAACGGTCATGTGTGACCACAGATTTCCCGACAGGATCTCGTCCGTCGATGAACACCTATTCAGGGTTAAGGCGCTTAACACTCCAGTTTCTTCTTCCGATCTGACGGTCGTGAGTGACCACCGATCTCCCGATGGGATCTCATCCGTCGATTTGATACTTATCAGGGATTTCTTAAGGCCTTTCACCTTCACGTCCATCTTCCAGGTTCTTGATGGGATCTTCGAGAAGGGTATCTCTATGGGGAGGTTTACCCAGGGTACTATCTGAGGCAGATAAGGGTATTGTAATCCCGAGAACTAGACATGAAGTCTGAATTAGATCAGTACGCATATAAATAATGATTTATGAGAACATAAGCCATACGTAGTCTTTCCATATAAACATACAACTACCAGTACTGATCAAGACACCATACAGACATTCTTATAATGAAATCATTCACAATTTCACAGCTTATGATCATAAATGTCAGAATACATATATTTCAAGATGCCAAAGGAAAAAAACTTTTCAGAAAGCAACACTAGGGGTTATACAACTGCTAAGAGGGGTGCTCGTTTCCACCCAACCATAGGCTTAGCGACTCCTAGCGGATTTACCACTAGCCACCCCGGAGCTGAGACCACGATGCTGTGAGACTGCGTCTCTGTTTTCCAGTGACCAGGAGTGAATATTTCTCTCCTTCCTCTCTGCTATCACTCACTTTGCATATCGCCAGAGTTCTCTTTCTCCCCTCACGTCTTCCCCCAATCTCTTCTCCCCCATGCCTTATCCTCTTGCGAGGTTGCAAGTGGTGTGATTTCCCTCGCGCTGGTCAGGCCTGACGACTCTACGGATGGGTGGTTCACCTCCCATCCCTCATTAATTCCTGAGGAGCCATCTACCTACCATCCTGCGAGACATTTAATTCAGGGCCAGCGAGCCACTTTTGGTTCTCCAGGCCAGTGAAGTCCAAATACGGTATTGATTTTCGGTGGAAGTTAACGCCACCTTTCCAGGTGCCTTCCACCACCTTTCTCTAGCCATCGTGGTCTCTTTTTCAGCATATCCCCTCTCAACAATCCTGCAATATAAATTCATAATAGTATTCACATTCATCGACATTTTCCACAAGGTCCATTCACATCACACATTCTCATTTCTGAGTTTGCCACAGTTCTTGGCCAGTCCAGTTATTTTTACAAACTGGGTCAAATAGGGTGTTACAATTCCCTCCCCCTTAAAGGAACATCATTCTCGATGTTCTTATCTATTAACATGAATTGCATGTACAGAAGTAAACAAAATCGGATATGCTTGTCTCATGGCATCCTCCATTTCCCATGTAGCCTCATCTGGGACAAAATGTCTCCACTACACCTTGACCTGTGCAACGGTTCAGTTCCAGAGCGGGGTTTCCTTTCTGTCCAATATGCATTGGGGTTCTGGTAGAAATTATCCCTCCGGTTCCACCTGGATCACAGACCAGTCAATTATATGATTAGCATCATGTACATATCTCTTCAATAATGAAACATGGAAAAAATTATGTGCTTTTACTGTGGGAGGAAGTGCTAGCCAATAGGCTACAGGTCCCACTCTATCTAGAACCTCAAAGGGTCCACAATACCAGGGTGCCAACTTGGCACAAGCTCCCATTTTCAGGGAACTCCTTCTGGGCTTAATTC
>ML777552.1:183279-209291 GCA_009831015.1 Picea engelmannii
AGTATATGGTCTTTTATGTAGTTCATCCATAATGAACCTCTTCAAGTCGTCACAATTTGGAACATACAGTCTATCTCTGTAAGTGAGCAGACCTCCTTCGGTCATCTGGTAGCCTTCATATTTTACTCCAGCGGGTTCTTGCTATAGGTACAGGGTCACGGTCTGAACGAAAGGATCTGTCTCTTATGCATTTATGACTCTGTTCTTGACATCTGTCTCACAGGTACTCACCGCTTCCAGGTGAATTGTTTTCATGCTTCTCCTAAGGGCATCAACCACCCTATTTTCTTTCCCTTTAATGTGTTTGATTTCAAAATCAAATTCGCTAAGGAGGGCCATCCATCTAGCTTGTTTGGCATTGAGCTTTGGTTGGTCAAACAAATATCTCAATCCATAGTGATCTGTCATAAGTACAAATTTTCTTCCCAAGAGGTAATGCCTCCACATTTTCAAGGCATGCACTATGGCAGCCAGTTCTAGATCATGAGTCACATAGTTGACTTCATGTTCATTCAATTTTCGGGATTCATAGCAGATCACACTTCCTTTCTGCATAAGGAATCCTCCGAGCCCTTCCTTACAAGCATCTTTGCACATAATGAAGTCAGCTTCTGGGTCAGGGATTTTCAACACGGGTGCATGGGTTAGTAGATGTTTCAGGGTTTGGAATCTTTCTTGACATTTCTGTGTCCACAGGAATTTTGTCCCCTTCTTCTGGAGGGTAGTGATTGGACAACCAATCTTGGAGAACCCTTTTATAAATCTACTATAGTATCCTGCTAATCCCATAAAGGATCTGATGTCTAATACATCCTTAGGGGCAGGCCATTCCATGATAGACCTGATCTTGTCAGGATCTACTACTACCCCTTCCTCAGACAGAACATGTCCCAAGAAATGTATTTTCTTCTGGAAGAAGTCACATTTGCTGAATTTAGCATAGAGCTGATGCTCTCTTAGCACTTACAACACAAGTCTAAGGTGCTCTTCATGCTCTTATTTATTCTTAGAGTATATTAATATGTCATCAATAAAAACTAGTACAAATTTATCTAAAAATTTACTGAGTACATTGTTCATTAAGAACATGAAAGTGCTAGGGGCATTGGTTAACCCAAATGGCACTACCACAAACTCATAGTGACCATACCGTGTCTGGAAAGAGGTTTTATGGATGCCTTCACCCTTGATTCGGACTTGATGGTATCCTGACCTCAAGTCAATCTTTGAGAAAATAGACGCACCTCCCAACTGATCGAATAGATCATCGATCCTGGGCAAGGGGTACTTGTTCTTTATGGTCACTTTATTGATTTGTTTATAATCTATACACAGTCTAAGGGTGCCATCCTTCTTTTTCACAAACAGGACTGGTGCTCCCCATGGGGACACGCTGGGTCGAATATAACCCTTATCCATCATTTCTTTCAATTGCAATTTGAGTTCAACTAACTCAGGTGTGCTCATCCGGTAGGGTGTCCTAGACACCGGCACCGCTTCTGGTGCAAGTTCTATCAAGAAGTCAATGTCTCTTCTCAGAGGTATACCTGATACCTCTTTCATAAACACATCTCTGTATTCTCTCAAAATAGGGTGATCATCAGGGCTTAGTTTATCACCTTCGATTGTTTTCAACACATGTATTGCATATAGGGGACATCCTTTTCGGCAATACTTTCTCATTTGCAGGGCTGATATTTTCCTCACTGAGATAGGTTTTCAGATCCTTTGAAGGGTTATCCTCCTCCCTTCTTTACTTACACACTCCAAGGTTTTATGGTAACAGTCCAGTATGGCTTTATGGGCGGCTAGCCAGTCCATACCAATCAACATATCGTATGATCCTAGGGGTAATACGTTAAGGGTTGCTTGGGTGGGGAATTCACCCAACATTAATTGGCAGGCTGGTATGACCTCTGCTACCCTTCTTTTGGTGCCAGTGGCTAACTGTACCAACTATGGCTTGGTTTGTTTTTGTGGCTGTATTTTACACTTATCAACAGATTTAGGGGCTATATAACTCAAATTTGAACCAGGGTCAATCAAAACAGACACCAGATGGTTGAAAATCATACCTTCTATTTCCACCACTGAAGCTTGGTGGTCAGCTTGGTTATTATCCAATGCTGCATAAATTTGTGACACACTCCTTGCCACATCACTGACTGTGGTAGATTCCTGAATGTTATAAAAATTTTGACTATTCTGTTGTCGGTGTGGACAGTCTCTCAGGAGATGCTCTTCTCCGCAACCCCAACATTTCAAAGGTTCTCTCTTTGGGTTATCAGTCGTTACTGGTATAGGTCCAGAATTTTTATTTCCGTCCGATGAGGTAAAGTTCTGCTAGAGTACACTCCAGGATGGAAAGTTCATTCTGGGGTTCTTCTTGTAGTTCTTAAATCCTAAGGATTTGATCCCCTTTTTCTGAAATATCTAACCACTCTTCTATTTCCAGTCTCCACGAGACTCTGCCTGATGTCCATATTGTTCATGAAAATATGTTTCCTTTCAAATAGTGTCTTCTAAGGTCTTTGGCTCATCAAACTCAATTCTGTTTCGGTAGTCCTTGGGTAGCCCGCTGATAAAGCGTTGCACCTTCACCTTCTCTACTTTGATGTAGGGTACATATCTCAATAAGTCGAGGAATTTGTTGACATATTCTTCTATAGTGAGTTGCCCCAGTTTGAGTTCATAAAACTCTTTTGTCTTCTCGTCGAAATATTTTTTCGACAAATACTTCTTTCGAAAGTATTTCTCAAACTGTTTCCAGGACAGGTCCTCCTCGCGAACCCCTTTCACATTCTTAATATCTTCCCACCAGAGGGAAGCTTTTCCATTCAGATTGAAAGTGGCCACTCGAGCCTTCAAATTCTCTGAAAAATCATGGACTTTGAAATATTTCTTCAGTCCAAGTAGCCAGGCCTCTGCTTCCTCTCCCTTATTTATCTCACCATCAAAGGAGGGAGGTTTGGCCTTTCTAAATTCCTCAAATTTATGACCCTTGGAAGTATTTTGCTTCTTCTGTTTTCTTTGAGAATAGGAACTGGTCATGTTGCTGGAAGAGCCTTATGAATCACCAGCTTCCTTCTTAGAGGAATCGTCTGGAATTGGTCCTTTACCTCTGGGGTGGACCTTCCTTGAGGTTATCCTCTTAGTATGGCCTCTGATATGACCATGTTTATGCATCTCGGGTTCATGCTGCATTTTTCGTTGTAGGTCGGATAAGCTCTGCAGTAAAACTGCATTAATTTCGGTTTGCTTTTCTTGTTCTTTCATCATCCTTTCATTGTCGGCCTTGCAACTTTGCAATTCAACCATGAGACTCCTCATAGTCTCAGTTAGATCTGGAGGGGTCCCTATTGCTCTTCTTTCGTCAGACTCTTCGTCTCTATTGTGGGAGCCTTCTCCCATATCTTGGTGAGTCACCATTCTCTGCGTCTGTAAATTCCCACAGCTGATCGTTCGCTTGGGTGAAAAGACAAACGCTGGTTATTAGTCAAGAGTTAGATACATTTTTTTTATTTTTTATTTTTATAACCTGCGCATAAATTCATAACTCTTTCACATGCATACACAGTCGGGTTCTCGTTTCCAAGTTTTGATCCTGGATAAGAGAGTTAAGTTAGGGGGTTACTCCTCTTAGGAGTGCTTCAAATAGAGCTTATGCGCAACTCGTTCATGAGCCCAATTAGGCTGAGTGTTGTCACCATGCTTTGATACCAATTTGTAATGCACCCACTACCATAATCAAATTTTTCGTTGTTTTCTGCAGAATCAGAGCCCCATAAATATCTACGAAGGCCTAGCGTAAGCTATCTCTTTCTCTCTCTACTCCCATGTGATCGTGGGTCATGATCACAGGTCAAATAACCATGGCGCCTCTCAGTAATTCACAACTCGGCGCTACAAGAATGTTGAATTGTTCGACTCTGCAACTGTCGAACCCTGACAGGGCTAGCGACTGGCCAATAGGGACGAATCCCAACAGGCTTAGGGACTGGCCAATAGGAACGGGCCCTGTCGCATGGTTGAGTGGAGTATAGGTGGCAAGAGGGAAGCGTGACATGGAAGGAAACATGACAGGAGATGGGTCCCACTTCACACGCCACACCATTCCGGACCCCCCCCCCCACCATTAAAGGAAGAATGGCAAGGGGGGTCTGAAATTCGCCTGAGCACCGTTGATCAAGGAAAATTAATCCTGACCGTTCAAGAGTTGTGCATTCGATTCTGGACCCCCCCTCACCGCTAAAGGCAGAACAACAAGGGGGCTCCGGAATGAAGCCTCAGCCATAGATCTGGGCGGGTGGACTCTAGCTGTCCAGATCTGCTCACCACTTACCCTAAGGCGCATTCGGGCCCCAGCTCAAAGTTGACATCTCTTCCTCACATCTGATGGTCGTTATAGACCCTGAGATCCTCCGAAAGAATCTCATCCGTTCATCGGGACTTATCATAATGAGAGTCTGAACTCTCTACCACGGTACTCCCAAATCCTCGATCCTCGATTTCCCGATGTGGTTAATCTCTCGACACGTAGCCTCTTTAAATCGGATGGTCCAGATCTATCTCAGGGTTTCCACCATGGAAAGTCCTGATCTCTCGTCACCAGAACTCCTGAGTTCGCGATTCCTGATTTCCCGAAATGGGAAATCTCATGACACGTGGCCTCCTTAAATCAGACGGTCTAGATCTGTCTCGGGGTTTCCACCATGGAAATCCCTGATATCTCATCACCAGAACTCTCGAGTTCGTGATTCCCGATTTCCTGAAATGGGAAATCTCATGAAACGTGACCTCCTTAAATTGGACGGTCCAAATCTCTCTCGGGGTTTCCACCATGGAAAATCTCGATCTCTCATCACCAGAACTCGCGAGTTCTCGATTCTTGATTTCCCGAATGGGAAATCTCACGATACATGGCCTCCTTAAATCGGATGGTCCAGATCTGTCTCGGGGTTTCCACCATGGAAAGTCACGATCTCTCATCACCAGAACTCCCGAGTTCATGATTCTCGATTTCCCGAAATGGGAAATCTCTCGACATGTGGCCTCCTTAAATCAGACGGTCTAGATCTATTTTGGGGATTTCTCCCCTATTCACTGGGGGTTTAACCCTCGGGTATCCCCTGACAGATCCAACGACTGTCGGGTTTTCCAGCCGAGATCTGACAGCTCAGACAGGTTCCTAACTTGTGCATTCTCCCACGACTTCCTAGACGTGGAAAAATCAACAGTCCAGATGTTCTCATGGACCTTGGGGATCTACGATCACGATCTCTTTGCTACCCATGAAGACACAGAAAGACAAAGTGGTAAGACATTTAACACCCTACTTTATCCTACCAATCTAACGGTCGTGTGTGACCACATATTTCTCGACGGGATCTCGTCCGTCGATCAACACCTATTCAGGGTTAAGGCGCTTAACACTCCAGTTTCTTCTTCCGATCTAATGGTTGTGAGTGACCACCGATCTCCTGATGGGATCTCGTCCATCAATTCAATACTTATCAGGGATTTATTAAGGCCTTGCGCCTTCACGTCCTTTTTCTAGGTTCTTGATGGGCTCTTCGAGAAGGATATCTTTATGGGGAGGTTTACCCAAGGTACTATCTGAGGCAGATAAGGGTATTGCTCTCCCAAGAACCAGACGTGAAGTCTAAATTAGATCAGTATGCATATAAATAGCGATTTATGAGAACATAAGCTATACGTAGTCTTTCCATATAAACATACAACTACCAGTACTGATCAAGACACCATACAGACATTCTTATAATGAAATCATTCACAATTTCACAGCTTATGATCATAAATGTCAAAATACATATATTTCAAGATGCCAAAGGGAAAAAAATTATCATAAAGTAACACCAGTGGTTATGCAACTGCTGAGAGGGGTTCTCATTTCCACCCAACTGTAGGCTCAGCGACTCCTAGCGGATTTACCACTAGCCACCCCTGAGCTGAGACCACGATGTTGTGAGACTGCGTCTCTATTTTCCAGTGACCAGGAGCAAAGGTTACTCTCCTTCCTCTCTACTATCACTCACTCTGCATATCTCCAAAGTTCTCTTTCTCCCCTCACGTCTTCTCCCAATCGCTTCTCCCCCACGCCTTATCCTCTTGCGAGGTTGCGTGTGGAGCGATTTCCCTCGCGCTGGTCAGGCCTGGCGACTCTACGAATGGGCGGTTCACCTCCCATCCATCATTAATTCCTGAGGATCCATCTACCTACCCGCCTGCGAGACATTTAATTCGGGGCCAGCGAGCCACTTTTGTTTCTCTGGGCTAGTGAAGTTCAAATATGGTATTGATTTTTGGTGGAAATTAATGCCACCTTTCCAGGTGCCTTCCACCACCTTTCTCCATCCATCGTGGTCTCTTTTTCAGCATATCCCCTCTTAGCAATCCTGCAATATAAATTCATAATAGTATTCACATTCATTGACCTTTTCCACAAGGTCCATTCACATCACACATTCTCATTTCTGAGTTTGCCACAGTTCTTGGCCAGTCCAGTTATTTTTACAAATTGGGGGAAACAAGGTGTTACAATCTCTCTTTTTCCAAACCCTTTCTCAAAAGTTCCATGATCAGAATGATTGTAACTTTCACTAATAAAACTCCCTTATGAGATCATAAGTTTGATGCCTTCCATGTCTCTCCTTTTACCATGAAGAGGCCTCCTTACGTAGGCTTGGAGAGGCCTAACCACTTTAGAGATCCTTGTGATACGTTGAGGATATTTCTCCATCAGTTTTGGATCCTCCCTAAGATCCAGCCTTGACCTCAGATTCGAATCCAACTAAATCCACAGATGAGGGGGATTTCTCCCTGATTTTCCTCAACAGTCAAAGATTCCCTCAAACATGTCAACGCTCCCCCAAAAGGGTGCACAGAGCATTGCAATGCTCTCCCCAAGGAGGTCTGGGAGAGATAGCACTCCCTGACAGTGGGTAGGGGAGTGTTTCCCTTCAAAAATGAATTTTGAGTGGTTTTTTCCATGGCAAATGCTTTGTACTATTCATCAGATGATTTCTCCTTCTTTAACCAGACCTTGAGGATGTATTTCAAGTGTTCTTGTGATGTCGTTCAAGACACGACATAGGCAAGATAATTGTATGATTTCTGCAACACTTGCGACACTTACGATGATGACAATAGTTCATCACTGAAATGAGTAATTTTGATGTATAACCACTGTGTTTCTTGATATTATGGAAAAACATACAATTCTATCTGCGCTCTTAGCTTGCAGATCTCTCTCTCTTCCTCTTTCTTTCTCTCCCTACCCTATGCACCCAGCTACAGGGTTGATATTCTCACCCAGCTAAAGATATTACAATACTAGAGTGCTCTCACATACAACACGTCTCTCCCTTACTACAATAGTCACTCTCTTACTCCATAATGAAAAAAAGCGAACCCCTCTTCTCTCATCTAGGTTCTTATTTATAAATTACAATCTATCTTGGACATCCTTAGGTCAAAACCTAGCTGTCAAAACCTTAAATACCAAAACCCTAGGAGTCTAAAACCCTAGGTCCACTTGACCCACATTTTTTGGGCTTTGCCAACCTATCTTTCCATATTTCCCACGAGGTGCTCCAAAGCATCCATTCATGGTTTTTTTCACTTGTTGAGTTGTCCATGACTCGTCCTCCTCGCTTATCTATTCTCCTCAATCTCCTCATCCAATGGCTTGTTTAACCTTACTTATTTCCTTCTTTTCTTCTTCTTTGACCACCTCGACCTGATCTCAGTCAATGCGCCTTCTATGCAGTTCATACTTCACCTATCCTCCATAATATTCACTTTCTTCCATAACCAAGGGCCAACATGCTATGAAGGTTCCATGCAGTTCATCCATGCTTATTTATTTTAGATCTAATATTTATTCTAGTGATGATATCTTAGGGTTAAATCTCATAGGAAGAGATCTTAGTACCTTTTGAAAAATTATGGATTCTTCGATTTATTCTCCCAATGCTATGATTGCATTCACTGTTTCATCGACTCGTAAGAAGTAGGCTGCAATATTCTCATATTCCTTCATATTTAGTTGTTCAAACTGACCTCTGTAAGTTTGAATCTTTGTTTCTTTGACTTTTGAATCTCCTTCATAAATATTAGAAGCTTGTCCCAAATCTCTTTAGCAGATTTACAATGTGCAACTTTGGTGAATACCATTTCACTGAGACCATTCAAAAGTGAATTTGTGGCTTTGGAATTATTCTAACCGAGTTTCATTGCTTTGTCATTTGTTGGTGGAACTACTAGTGTTGTGTATCCATCTACAATTGATTACCAAATTTCAAATCCATGTGCCTGTATATATGTCTTCATCCTTATGCTCCAAAAAGCATATTTTTGTCCATCAAAATGTGTTATTCCATTTTTATACAAGTTGTTGCTCTCCATGATCTACCTTTTAGTGGTTAAACTGATTTCTAAAGGAACCTGCTCTAATACCAATTATTGGATTACTGAGAGGGGGAGGTGAATCAATAATAGAGAAATAATAATCCTTTTTAACAAATTCATTGATCATCGTCTCATTATTCCACAAGTAAGCATGGGTTCTCTAACCATACTTCTAGGATAACTCAATCCGCAAAGTTTCTTCCCATGAGGGATTTCACCATAAGGGGACCACTTTGGACTTCATCCTTTGTGCTATCGGGATTTCTTCAAGGGTTTACATCAATGACAAACAACCTTAATCAACAAATCCAACCACAATCTATCTTTGTAGTCGACGTTGATCCATAATTATGTCTTTCACGTTTGTTCTGCAAAGATCTGAAAGCATGATTTCCATTCCTTCGATTTTTATGGTGAAGATGATGATAGGGAATAGATTTTTTCATTGGATGATCAGAAGAAGTGGGATCATGGTCAGATTCACTTAAAGGAGTAGAAAAACCTGACATGTTGGAAACAATGTCATTTATATGCTCAAATTATGCCATGTGAGGAACATGAAACTCATCAATATGTTTGGCACAATCAGTAGTAGGTTGCTCTTCCAACAAACTAGTTTTAACCCCACCTACAATAAATAAAACTCCTTTGGTTGTAGAAAGGCCAGGTATAGGTAGGGAGGAAACAACAACATCTTATCTAAGACCTGTCTTGATGAATGGAGACCTTTGACAATTGATGATATTATCTAAGGTTTCAGTACTCTTTTCAAACTTCAATCTTCTATTCAACTTAATAATTGTTTTCCTCAATTCCTTTTGATCTGTAGGATCTTTTAATGACTATGGTTGAGTTTTAAATTGCATGTGTTAACTAACCCTTTTAAGAAGATTAATGAAAGAATGAGGAAAAGAGAGGAATTATGACAGCCATATACACATATGCAGATCTGAAATGAAGTAATAAATAGAAAACCATAACAAGAGAATTGATAATGGAGTTTGACACAACATTGTCTACATCTCCGAGCCTTTGTCTCTGTGGGGGAGGCTTCTTTATTTCTGTTCAAAAGCTCAAACATACATTGCAGTAGTGCCAATTGGCTACACGACTTATCTGGTCATGTTCTTCCAGATCTCTATAACCCAGCAAAGAAAACGGCATGCAAAACGGATGTCCGGAGCTCCCAGAAATGGCCCGCAAGCGTCTGCTCCTTAATAGCTTCCCTGCATAAAAATGGATTTTGCTTGGCTTCCCTTCAGCATAACTCTGCTCTAACTATCTTCCCATGGCCTCAAACAGGCCTGGTTTTTATAGATCTGAAGTTGGTTATCCATCCCCAACTTCCTCCCAAAATTTGGCCTCCAAAAATGCCCAATATCTCCCAAAAATGACCAAAATCCATTAATAACAGGCTAAAAAATCAATTAAAATCCCAAAACATTGGAAAAAACCCACTATATGTTTAATTTTGGGTGCAGCCCCCAAAATCGTGCACCCCTGGTCATATGGAGGAGTGACCATGTGGCCAGATGCTCCACCTGTGCGCTAGCCCCCTGTCTGGCTGGCTCCTGGTCTTCGGGCATGTGGATAGAACTGCGGGCTAACAAACTTAACCCCCGTGCCCAAATTTGGTGGATAGGCCCCGGTTTCATTGGCGGTGGTTACATGGTGGTGCCAAAGTCCGAGGGCTAGGCCCTATCCCATTACTCCCACACATATGGTAAGCCCCCCTGTCCGGGCTCTGTGGTCGCATAAACATAATGAACGATGGGTTGGGGCTAAGCCCCGACCCTTTCCGCCTCCAACTTACCCTTTAAACCAACTTAAATATATTCTTTGTCATATAGTTAATAATTACTAACTATGGAGCGGGTGGTTAGCCCGGTCCTGCTAGTCCGTGGCGCAGAGGAGGTCGGGGGTTCAACCCCGGTGGAGACCACATAATTTTACACAAATCACGAGCCAACCACAGGGTGCCACGTGGCAACCCATGACTGGGCCACATGTCACCTCTCCATTCATTGAGAATGATGCCACTTGTCGAGTGTTGATTCATCCACCTTCTTGCCACATACCCTGCCACCTATCACCGTACCTGCAAAGTCAGCCTGCTAACGTCATCCATGCCATGTCAGGTTGTGCCACGTGTCACCCTTACAGTGGTGACACCTGTCACCCTCTGAATGGTCGAACTGTACCTGTCATGTGCTCCATCACCTGCCATGTTTCATCACCAGAAGCTGCCATGTCAGCTGTATGTTCGTACGACCTGTACAATTAGCCTGCCACGTGGCACTGTACGGACTGTACAGTGACCCATTTTTTTGCTTGTTTGGGTTTTCGGAAAAAACGTGATATCTTTCGCATACGGAGCCCGTTTGACGAAGTAAATATATGGTTGGAATCAGGAAGATGAGGTGGACACAATGGCATTGGTTTCGTCGGATTCCGAGCACTTTCATTTTTGAGCCTTTTTTAGCCCTGTCAGGCTTCTGGATCCGATTCTGGATCACACCTCCCCACTAAAAGACCTTTTGGTCCCCAAAAGTTTATTGACCAGTCAACAAGCTCGGGATAGGCCACCCAACTTGTCCTCTATCTCTGAACTTTGTCCTATTCACCTGTCTCATCAATATCAACTGTAACACAATCATGATAACTGACAATATATTGTTAGCCATTTGAACCCTGTTACATCTTATTGAAGCCACTATCATCCATGAAGACAACATTACTAATGATAGCATCAAAAAGATGACTGCAAGTGAGTTTATATACTTGTAATATTTGCACGACATGAGCTTATCTTGAAGAAACTTATGATTGATTTTCCACTCAACAATCATTTCTTGTTCTTGCTTAAGATCGATTACTCCATTTGAAACAATTATTGGTTTGTTGCTTGCTTGCACTACCTTCTTTAATTGTTCCATTGTTTGAAGTGTTTTATTGGATTTAACATGATGAGCATGAACCACATATTCTTGACCTTCTTTGGTTAATTGATATTGATTCTTTGTCCTGTAGAAGATTGCCTTACAATCATATAAGTATGGACTACCTAAGACCATTCCACATTCTCTTAACGACACTACATCACATGTTACTTCATCCACATACTTAGATGAAATTTCAAATTTGATTGTGCACTGCTTTGTTATGTGCATTTGATGATGATTTCTTATCCATTTAAGTGTGTAAGGCTTATGATGAGTTTGTGTTTTTAATCCCAATTGCTTAACCAATTCTTCTGATATTAGATTAGATTGAGATCCACTGTCGATTAATGTGTCTATCTTAGTGTGTCACATGATTACCCTTATATGAAACAAGTTGCTTCTACAATCAATGACTTCACCAATTTTACCTGTCATACCAACCAATGAGATCTTTGATTCATCACCTGAATTCGATCCCAAGTCTGTGGGTTTTGTTGTCGTTGCCATTGTTTGCATTCCCTTCTTTTCTTTGAACCACTTTGGCCTCTTCTCGGGATGCAACTGCCAACATTTGTCCTCATCATGTCCCTCTTTCTTGCAATGATTGCAAGAGGGCTTTCCTTCCTTCCTCGTCACTACATTTGAATTCTTGCCATGCCTTTTCCTCTTGTCCTCTTTCCTTGAAGACGATGATTCCCCTGACACACCTGCTTTCCCTGCTTCAATATACGTAGCTTGAACAGAAACCTCATCAAGGTTAGTGGGTCCAAACATGAAAACAATGTTTCTAATATGTGCAGGTAAACCTCCTATACACTTCATAAGAGTTTCTTGTGTTTGTAAAGGGATATCTAACATTAATGCCATTTTTTGAAATCCATCGGTGTATTCTTGCACTGTTTGTCCTTTTCTTAGTTTTAAAGATTGCCATTCAATTAATGTTTTTTCTTTATAACCCAAAGGACATAATTGTTTCCTAAGTGAAGAAATGAAAATCTTCCATGATGGAAATACCTTACCCACTTGTTGCGTTCCATTTTGCAACTTTCTCTGCCACCATATGAGAGTTGTACCTGCAAGTCTCAAAGATGCCAACTTAATTTGTGTGGCCTCATCCTTGATCTGTTGCACACTACAGTAAACCTCCATCTGTTTGATCCAATTGTCAAGTTTTTTTTCATTTACTTCACCATCATATATGGGCAACTCAAATTTAACATCAAGTTTTAACAATGCCATTTCATTCTTATGCTTATAAACATTTTTCTTTCCATTAGACTTAGAACTTGAACTTGAAGAAGAAGGAGAAGAAGGAGGTGATGATGGAGGTGAAGGAGGAATATGAGGATGATCCTCTTCCTCTTCACTTTTTCCCTTTGAAGATTCACCCAAAACTTGTCTCTTTCGTTCCAAGTAATCCTCGTACAAAAATTTCACCATCTCCGACATAGCAAGGAAAGTTTTCTGGAACTCTTTCTCATCCTGAGAAATCCCTTCTTCCGATGCCATCTTCTCGCTGTGAGAAGCTCTCTTTCTCAATCCAATTAATGGATTCTCTGCAACAAGATTGCCTTCACCAAGCTGTAGCTTTTCCCTGGTTAACATGGAAAACTCAAATCCAAACGTCAACTAGCTCTGATACCACTTGATACGTAGGATCTTTTAATGACTATGGCTGAGTTTTAAATTGCATGTGTTAATTAACCCTTTTAAGAAGCTTAATGAAAGAATGAGTAAACGAGAGGAATTATGAGAGCCATATACACATATGCATATATGAAATGAAGTAATAAACAACAAACCATAACAAGAGAATTGATAACGGAGTTCGACACAACGTTGCCTACGTCTCCATGCCTTTGTCTCTGTGGGGGAGGCTTCTTTATTTCTGTTAAAAATCTCAAAAATACATTGCAGTAGTGCCAATTGGCTACAAGACAGATCTGGTCATTTTCTTCCAGATCTCTAGAACCCAACAAAGAAAACGGCATGCAAAACGGTTGTCCAGAGCTCCCAGAAATGGCCCGCAAGCGTCTGCTCCTCAATAGCTTCCCTGCATAAAAATGGCTTTGGCTTGGCTTCCCTTCAGCATAACTCTGTTCTGACTGTCTTCCCATGGCCTCAAATAGGCCTGGTTTTTATACATCTGAAGTTGGTTATCCATCCCCAACTTCCTCCCAAAATTTGGCCTCCAAAAATGCCCAATATCACCCAAAAATGACCAAAATCCATTAATAACAGGCTAAAAAATCAATTAAAATCCCAAAACATTGGAAAAAACCCACTGTATGTTTAATTTTGGGTGCAGCCCCCAAAATCACGTGCCCCTATTCATATGGAGGAGTGTCCATGTGGCCAGGCGCTCCACCTGTGCGCTAGCCCCCTATCCGACTGGCTCCTGGTCTTTGGGCATGTGGATAGAACTGCAGGCTAACAAACTTAACCCCCGTGCCCAAATTTGGTGGATAGGCCCCGGTTTCATTGGCGGTGGTTACATGGTGGAGCCGAATTCCGAGGGCTAGGCCCTATCCCATTACTCCCATGCATATGGTAAGCCCCCCTGTCCGGGCTCTGTGGTCGCATAAACATAACGAACCATGGGTTGGGGCTAAGCCCCAACCCTTTCCACCTCCAAATTATCCTTTAAACCAAATTAAATATATTCTTTGTCATATAGTTAATAAGTACTAACTGTGGAGTGGGTGGTTAGCCCAGTCCTGCCAGTTCGTAGCGCGGAGGAGGTCGGGGGTTCGACCCCGGTGGAGACCCCATAATTTTACACAAATCACGAGCCAACCACAGGGTGCCACGTGGCAACCCATGACTGGGCCACGTGGCACCTCTCCATTTGTTGAGAACGATGCCACTTGTCAAGCGTTAATTCATCCACCTTCCTGCCATGTACCCTGCCACCTATCACCGTACCTGCCCAGTCAGCCTGTTGATGTCATCCATGCCACATCAGCCTGTGCCACGTGTCACCCTCTGACTGGTCCAACTGTACCTATCCTGTGCTCCATCACCTTCAATGTGTCATCACCAGAAGATGCCAGATCAGCTGTATGGACGTACGACCGGTACAGTCAGCCTGCCACATGGCACTATACAGACTGTACAGTCACCCATTTTTTTGCCTGTTTGGGTTTTCGGACATAACGTGATATCTTTCGCATATGGAGCCCGTTTGACGAATTAAATATATGGACGGAATTAGGAATACGGGATGGACACAATGGCGTTGGTTTTTCCGGATTCCGAGCACTTTCATTTTTTAGCCATTTTTAGCCCTGTCAGGCTCCTGGATCCGATTCTGGATCACCTTTCTTAGGGAAACAATTTCAGATTCTATCTCTTCGCAATTTTCTTCCTTTTTATTCAGGTTGATTCTCATCACTTCTTCCATGATTCTTCCTTCTTCTAATTGAACCTTTAGGTTCATGATATAATTTTCTATTTATTCAAGGCTTTGTGACATTTTGTTTTTTGAATCATGATCCTCCTCTTCATATTTTTGTAGTTGCTCCTTTTGTTTCAAGTTATTTTTCTTAAGCTTCCTCATTTTTCTTAAGGAAAATGAGTTCTTCAAGATTCACTTTCCCACTTTTTTCATCATTTTCCTCTTCTTTTGAGTCCATTGTTTCTGTCCCATTGTCTTCAACAATGTTTTTATTTTATTTCCATAAAGAGAGTTTCTTCTCTATCACTATAGAAACTGCTTTCACTGCTTTCTTCAGACAAGTAACTAACCCTTTTTTAGTAGAGATTCTTCTTATGCTTATAAGACTTATTATCTTCATGCTTGTCTTGTTTGTGGTTTTTTTTGTTGATGATGTGTGCTCCCTCTCTTTAAATTATGGTCTTCTTCAACATCACTACTTTCATCCTTTGCATATGGACACTTATCAGCAAAATGTCCTACTTTTCCACAATTAAATCATTTAAATGGAAGTTCACCTTTATATTTTTTGGATCCTTTCTTGAGTTTCCTCACAAAATGGGATCCCATTGCATCTGATTCATTTTCAGAGCTATTGCTTGATTCGTTATTTTTGTTAATTTTTTTCTTTGAGGCTTTTAAGGTTGCTTCTTTCTTTGATGGATTTTATTTCTCTATCCTCATTTCATATGTCGTGAGAATCCCATGCAATGCATACATTGTTAATGAATTAATATCCTTCATTTATTCAATGGCGTAAAATTTGGCATCAAATCTTAAGGGGAGTGATACTAACATATTTTGTACAATCATCGATTCTTCAAACTTTTCACCAAGTCCTTTGATGGGGTTGAAAATTTGATCCATGCAGAGAAGATAGGCTACAACATTATATTCATGTTTCATTTTCAAGATCTCGAATTGTCTTCTATGAGTTTGGATATTTTCATTCTTGACTTTGCCATCACCTTCATAGATATTTTGAATCTTGTCCCAAATTTCTTTTTCTAATCCACAATGTATCACCTTGACAAACTCATATTCTCATAGACCACACAAGATGGAATTGATGTCTTTTTCATTATTTTCACTAGGCATCTTCTCGGTCACTCGTGTTGGTAGATTTGTTGGGGTTGTATAACCAGTCATGACTGATTTTCAAATATCAAAACCAAGAGGCATTAAATAGGTTCGCAACATTATTCTCCAGAAGGCATAGTTTTTTATGTCAAACAACGGAGCCATGTTTGTGGAGAAACCTTCTTGAAGGGCCATGTGTTCTCCCAAGATCTACCTTCTAATGGTTAGACTATTTATGAAGGAATCTACTCTGGTACCAATTATTGAGCACACACTTATACTGAGAGGGGGGGTGAATCCGAATAAGACAATTTTTTACTTTTTCAAACATTCATCGACCATAAGAAAAAAATTGCATTGCATAACATGGAACATAATATTTATGTGGAAACCATTTTGGGAGAAAATCACAAAAAATCTCTTTATAGTTCTTTGTAGGAACCAACCTACCGGAGACACCAATCCCCACTAGTACAAATCCTAGTAGGAACCAACCTACTCTTACAGATATTCATAGACAATAATCCCCACTGCTAAGAACCAACTTAGCAATATACACCAATCTCTTACAGATATTCATAGAAACCAATCTACTGGAGACACTAATCCCCACCGTTAACCACCAATTTAGAAAGAGACGTGAATCTCTTAGATATATTCGTAGACACCAATATACTAGATACACCAATCCCCATCTCTAAGAACCAACTTAGAAAGAGACATCAATCTGTGTGTGATTTTCAATAACCTTCACTGAGTCTGCTTAATACTTCTCCCTTCACTAGGTCTACTTACTGCCTCTACCTTCATCGGGTCTAACCAAAATTCGAATTTCCAAATGGTAATTTTCTCAAATCTTGTTGTTTTGGGCCTCTTCCCAAAAAATAACTTGTAAATTATTCCATGTATCAAAATTTTCAAATATGATTCTAAAAATGTTATCTGAGGTACTTTTGTATGTCTCCTTTGTTCTCTAAATTTTTTACAGTCTAAAAAGTCCCATAAAAAGTTATAATGAAAATGCCAAGTTCACATGTTTGAAACTGATTTGAATAGAATTCAGGAACCCTAACTTCCACTTGGAAAATATCCAAAATTATAGTTGAAAATCCTCTGAAATTTGTACCACGTGTACACCATGATCTCTCCTTTATCTCTACAAAGTTTCAAGGTCTAGAACATCCCAGAAAATATGTTATAGCAAAAGTTCCAAGATGAATTGTTAGAAATTTTTTCAAGGGAATTTTGGAACCCTCACTTCCATGGGGTATATCTCATAAATTCTAGAAAACAATAATTGAAACCTGATGCCACATATACATTATTATCTCTCCTCTATATCTGTAAATATTTAAGGTCTGAAACATCACATAAACGGAGTTATAGTGAAAGTTCCAAGATGACATGTTTGAAATGGATTTTAGGATCACTCAAGAAACCTAACATCCACAAGGAATATCTATGAATGTATAGAGAACCATAATATTAAAGTTTTACCACATGTACACCACTATCTCTCCTCTATCTTTGCAAAGTTTCATGGTTTGAAAAAACCCAGAAACATAATTTATAGCGAAAGTGCCAAGATGACTTGTTCGAAATTGATTTCAGGAGCATTCAAGAACCCTAACTTCCATAGGGAATATGTCCAAAAATGTAGCAAAAATTAATACTAAAATTGAACCACATGTACACCAAGCTCTCTCCTCTCTCTCTACAAATTTTCAAGTTCTAAAAATCCCATAAAATAATTTATAGCGAAAGTGCCAAGACGAATTGTTTGAAACTGATTTTGGGAACATTTTGGAACCCCAACTTCCACAGGTCATAAAATGTTCCAAATTTAAAGGTCTAAAATGTCCTAGAAAAAATGTTATCACAAAAATTCTAACATGGCCTAAAACTGATTTCGCAATTCAATCTTTGCTAATCCATTTTTCACCCCACTTTCTCTTAATGCCTTCTCTTTTTATACTTTTTAATAAACCTTCATGAAGGTACATGTCCATTCATTAAATAATTAATTCCCAATACTATGGTGTTGGTACAAGGGAAGACTCGAGGTTCAACTCTTACAACGCACCAACAAGCCCTAACTATTGGCCCTTCGGAAACACCTGCAAAGTAGATGCAGTCTCACCCAAAGTAGCAATAGTGGGGTTGCAGGAAACAGGTGTCTACAACTAGAGGAAATGAAAAGTGGATCCAAAGCAACAAAACACATAAATCTAGTTATTCTTTATCCCTCTTAAGCCTACTTCGCAAGTTATATCTCTGATCTAACACAACAATTCAATAACAGTACAACATATGGTAAATAACATAGCATCAATCATGTAATACAACAAGCTATACGTGGTTCACCCTCTCCCTAGGGAGACATCAACAGAGCTATTTTTGTTGATATATTATGTGAAAACATATAGTTCTATATGTGCACTTAGTTACAGATTTATCTCTCTTTGTCTCTCTTTCTCCCTTCCCTCCTTGTGCACCCAGCTACAGGGTTAATCTTCGCACCCAGTTGAAGATCTTACAATACAGACTCAATATTGTTCTCAACAACAACACTCAACAATGAACAACCACAATCATAGTTTTAATGAACCAACTATTGAGAAACCCTCTCGACTCTCCCAGACCTTTATTTATACATTAGATGGCAAGAGTCTAGGTGTCAAAACCCTAGATCCAAAACCCTAGGTCCAAAACCCTAGGTCCACTTGAACCATTCTTTAAGGGCTTTGACAACCTGCCTTTCCTTATTTTCCATGAGGTGCTCCAAATCACTCATTGATGTCTTCTTCCACTTGTTGATTTGTCCACGATCCATCTTCCTTATTTCTTTGTCTTCCTTGATCTTCTCTTCCAACAGCTAGCTTTTCCTTCTTTTTCTCCTTCTTTTCTGCTTCTTTTCCCACTTCGACCCTTCCTCGCTTCACGTGTTTTCCTGTGCAGTTCGTACTTTTCATTTCTTCCTTAATATTCACTTCATTTCATGTCTAAGGGTCAACAGCCCCCCAACACTCACATGTGACTCGTCCTGAGTCACTACAAGACTGAACCTTCTATTTTACTTCAACTGCAGACTGCACGAAGAAGCATGTGATTTCTTCTTTGTCCCTCCTTTTCTTGTGCATACTATATTTTTTGTGTCTGGTACCCAGTTTCAAATGCACCTGGTACGTAGAACCTTCTTCCTTAGATTCTATTGAGATTTGCGAGGCAATCGATTGCCATAATAAAATTTCAACCGGCTCTCATTCACTAATCCATCCTTCCATTCTCCATTAAGGGTTTTCAACTGCGAAACTCCTCCTTCTGTGACATAGGCAACCTCAAATGTCCCAATCCAATGTGTCATGAACTTCCCTGGATGCTTCATGAAATTTTTTTCATATAACAATACCAAGTCTCCTTGCTTGAATGCCTTCCTCCTGATATGTCTTTCATGGTAAGCCTTTTCTCTTTCTTTCTGTACCTGCTGATGAAATCCTGCAATAAACCTGTCTTCTTCCAGTTCTAGCAATTGTGAAAGCTTGTCTTGAAAAATTTCGGTGTCATTCATACTTGTGAATGTTGCAATTCTTAAACTAGGAACCAAGTATTCCATAGGTACTACCGCTTCCAAGCCATATACCAACTTAAATGGGTTTTGTGTTGTTAACTTTTTGCAGGTAGTTTTGTAGGCCCATAACACTACTGGAATTCTTAAATCCCAATCATCTCTATTGACACTACAAATCTTAATCAGTTTTGTCTCCAATATATTATTGAAAGCTTTAATTGTACCATTCGCCTATTAGTGGTATGGAGTACTCTTCTGATGGTGAACTTCAAATTCCTGAGTCAAGGCTTCCATAGTTTTGTTAATGAAATGTGTGCCTTGATCACTCAAGAGGATCTTCAGGCATCCAAAACTCGTTATGATATCCTCAAAAATGAATTGCACAACTATAGCTACACCACAATCCTTAACTTCTCTTGCTTCTACCCATCTGGTCAAATACTTTGTCGCAGTGATAATGTATCTCACTCCCATGTGCCTTCCTAGTTAGTTAATAGGTCCCACAAAATCAATGGACCATTTATTGAATACTTGCAATGTTAATTGTGGTGCCAAAGGCATCTCATCTCTTCTAGAATTATTTCCTACTCTTTGACATACATCACAGGCTCTGTAGTATTCCTTAGCATCCTTATGTAAAGTAGGCCACCAAAGGCCAGCTCTAAGAATCTTCTGCGTTGTTTCTTTCCCTGCATAGTGTCCTCCTACGATGCCCTCATGTGCTTCTACCAAAATCAATGGTATTTTTGCCTCCATAACACATCTCCTCAAGATCTCATCAGGTCCCATATTATACAACTGTCCAACTATAAGTTGAAATTTGGATGCGCGGACTACCAACTATTTCTTCTTAATGACTGTGTACTCGCAAGGTGCCATTCTTGTGGACATGAAATGAACTATCTCGGAGAAGTGATCATCAAATTTCCTTATGAGAAACAACTGTGAATATGGTAGTGTATCCTCCAAGATGGTAGGTTCCTCTCCATGTTCCAACCTAGATAAGTGATCAGGCCCTTTATTCATTCTTCCTATCTTGACCACAATTTCGAAGTCATATTCCTGGAATAGTAGTAACCATCTACATATTCTTCCCCCAAACACTGGCTTGTTGACTAAGTATTTCAATGCAGAATGGTTAGTGAACATCTTAGAATGTCCTCCCAACAAATAGTGTCTAAACTTCTGTAGCGCATAGACCATTTCCAAGCCTTCTCTTTTAGTCGTTGTATAGTTTCCTTCAGCTATAGAAATAGTCCTTCTTGCAAAGGCTATGGGGTGGTCAATATCTCATACACCAGGTTGTGCTAAAACTGATCCTAATGCAATGGATGAAGCATCGACATGAACATTGAACTCCTTACTCCAATCTGCAAAAACCAAGATTGGCACAGTGACCATTTTCTGCTTTAATGTGTCGAAGCTTTGTTGGCATTCTTCTGTTCATTGGAACTTACTATCTTTCTTTAATAACTTCTCCATAGGTGTTGTTATCTGTGCATAACCTTTAATGAACTTTATGTAGTATCCAGTGTGTCCCAATGCAGTGTGAAACTGTCTGACCGTAGTAGGGGGAGGTAGATCAACAATGATGGAAATCTTGGAAGGATCTACCAACAATCCCTGCTTACACACAATATGCCCTAGCAACACTCCAAAGGGTGGAAATAAAATACACTTTTTCGAATTCAGGGCAATCTAACATTGCCTGCACTTATCTAACATCAATCATAAACATTCAATATGGTATTTCATTAGTCTAAAGACAATCCAATCATCAAAATAGGCTTCTAAGAAATTTTGTAGAAAGTCCTTAAATGCTTTGACCACTACCCTGGAAAATATGGTTGGTGCATTCTTTAGGCCAAAAGGCATCACAGTATACTGGAACGACCCCCATTATGTTGCGAATGTAGTCTTATGTCGATCTTCCTTAGCAATTCTAATATGGTGGTAGCCTGAAAATCCATCAGTGAATGAGTAAACCTCTTGTCCTCCTACATTATCTAGGACTTCATCAGTAAAAGGTGTAGGGAATGGGTCATGTAGACATGCATCGTTCAAATTACTTATGTCTACACAAATTCTGATTTCTCTTGTCTTTTTATCTTGGACCACCATAGGGCTAATCCATTCAGATTCTTCAACAGGTTCTATGATTCCTGCTTCCAGCATTCTATCCAATTCAATCTTAAATTTATTCTTATATTTTGGATTCAGTCTATAAGGTCTCTTCTTGATAGGTATTGCATCTGGTCTAAGAGGGATCTTTATTTCTCCCATGGGCCCTTTAATTCCCTTCATATCAGTTAAATTGGTTGGAAACAAGTCTTGATATTCATGTAATAGCTCTGTGATCTTGCTAATAGTGGCATCATCCCAATAGTCTCCAATATTTTCTATCTTAGGTGCTTGCTCTATTCTAATATTAAATTTCTTAATTCTAATAGGTTTTCCAACAAAGGGTAATTCAATCCCAGGCCCTTCTATGTCTCTGTGACCTTCAGTTTCTGCAATGTTTACATCTCTAGGGTCATCATCCTCATCAACATTAATATTGTAGCAATAATGTAACTACTGAAGAGGCGCAATCCATTCATCTTCTTCTTGCTCAAAAGGGAGGTTAGGTGGGTGAATCAGTTGTATAAAATTTCTTTCATTTTATAAGAAGATTACTTATTAATCAATAAATCATGCCTTTAACATTTAACTTGCAGTAATACATTTAACCAAGAAATATACAATCACATAAATGAAACAGTGACACAGTGATTTTTCATGAGGAAACCCAAAAAGGAAAAACCTCTTCTTCTTATGAATGAAAGGCAATCTCCAACTCCTCTTTACATTCTTATTTTATCTGAGCTACAACCCAGATGAGGCTGCTACCTTTTTTTCTTCAGCACCTACTGAATGGAAGCTACAACTCCCATATGTACAAGAACCAACTTGTACAGGATACTTTTACAGTCTCCCCTTGCTCCTCCCTACCACCCTAGAATCCTTCTCTGTCACTAAGAACCTGCAAACCAACTCTTTATCTTCTCTCGCAAAAGATTCATCATTCAAGTCCTATCTGTTTATATAATCATATCAAAATCCATTCTTCTCCCCTTGATCTCTGCTATATCTTCATCATTTATTCTCACTGTCCCTGTATGATTTTATTTTGGTTTTATATTCATTTACAGAAATGAATTTTACCTTAGAGCTACGGCTATACCATTAATTCCATACGCACCCACCTTCATCTCACCAAATTTCACTTATATCTACCTTGTTCATTCAGAGCGTATACTCGAACCCTCAGGCTTCAAAGATTTAGTTACAATAACTGAATAACTACCTTACAGTGATTATTATTGGTCAAGGCATCAAGACAAACAATATCCACATGATCAGTTTAAACATTTAACCAGCACTGTTCGATGAACATACATTTGTTTTAATTTTTTAGCATGGAAACACCCTTGAGTGCTTTGGAAAACCACTTGTGCTAACCCATATGTCCATTGGCCATGACCACAGATTAATCGAAATGCATTTCACATTTCGCATTTCGGCAATTCGGCAATCCTGTGTTGAAGAGTCTTGACACTTCAAGTTACGAAACCCTGAAATAGAGCTTAGCTTCATGCTATCTCATCCCTCTCACA
Source organism: Picea engelmannii (assembly GCA_009831015.1). Lineage (NCBI taxonomy): Eukaryota > Viridiplantae > Streptophyta > Pinopsida > Pinales > Pinaceae > Picea > Picea engelmannii. The sequence goes on from ML777552.1 coordinate 206,392, forward strand.
TGACCATCGGTGGTAACCACTGCCTACACCAAAAAGGTATTTCAGCATTTCACATTTCAATGTTTCGACATTTCTTTTGATGAAGTGTTTCAATACTCCAAGTCACGAACCCCAAAATTTTCAGCGTTTCGCATTTCAGCATTTCACATTTCGGCGTTTCGGCATTTCTGTGATGAAGTGTTTTGACACTCCAAGTCATGAACCCCGAAATGATCTGACGACTTCACATTTGATCTGGTGGACATAGATTGGACGGTTCTCGTTAACTTCTCGAGGATAGATCAACTGTCATATACAACTCTTATATTACTCCTCCAATGCTTAATCCAATGGATATGACTTAATCATTCGTTGATATGGATGGCTGTCGTGATTTCGGTATTTCGGCATTCGGGACTTCGTGATGTTGAAGTTTTTGCTTACCATGCAAAAATCCCGAAATAGAAACTCCCAAAATCCTGAAATAGAAACTCCCGGAATCCTGAAATAGAAACTCCTAGAATCATGTGGCATTTGTCCCTTTCAGTATTTCAGCATTCGGGACTTCGTGATGTTGGATTTTTTGCTTACCATGCAAAAATATCGAAATAGAAACTCCTGGAATCTCGAAATAGAAACTCCCAGAGTGACGATCTTTGAAATTGACGATCTCCGAAATTCAAGTTGTGCCTGTGAAAAATGATCCATGGTGCCTGTGCAAACTAACCAACAAACTCCTTAACGTGTGTCCCTTTCGATCTTTCAAAGTTTGACATTAATGAAAAAAACAAGTCTTGTGCAAACTGTGCAAGCTGCAATTCCTGCCAACAAACTCCCCCTTTGGCATTGATGGAAAACTTTAAATCTATTCTCCCCCTTTTGACATCTATGGCAAAGGAATCAACCATACTCCCCCTGAGCAAAGAAAACCACTTGCAAAGATGTATCATTTCAGTAGCAACTCCCCCTATCAATAATAGTCAATAAACCTGTGCAGTCTGATTTTATAATGAAGCCCTTGCAATCTTTGAGAATGAAATGAAATTACAGAGGGTAAACCCCCAACTAATCCCTGAGACTTTCAAATTGCATTTTAGGTAAAGGTTTAGTAAATACATCTGCAATCTGATCCTTTGTGCCAACATATTCCACTTTAATAATTTTAGACATAACCTGCTCTCTTAGAAAATAAAATTTAATGGGAATATGCTTTGTTTTTGAATGCATAACATGATTTTTAGAAATACTAATTGCACTGGTATTATCACAGAAGATAGGTATAGGTTCATCATAATGAATACGTATATCTTCCAACATCTGTTTCATCCATATAACCCGAGTGCAACAAGTTGCAGCTGATATGTATTCTTCTTCAGTAGTAGACAGAGACACCGTTGATTGTTTTTTACTTGACCAACTTACAAGACATCCTCCAAGAAAAAATGTTGCTCCACTAGTACTCTTCCTGTCATAAACACAACTTTCCCAACCAGCATCAGTGAAAGCATATAAATCAAGCTGATTACTTGTAGGATACCATAAACCATACTCTGTTGTCCCCTTAAGATATCTGAAAATTCTTTTGACAACAAGTAGATGATAAGATTTTTTAGTGAAGCCTGAAACCTGCCAACTTGACAAACTGCATGCATAATATCAGGTCTTGTAGATGTAGCATAAAGAATACTACCAATCATAGATCTGTATATTGTCTAATCAACATCTTTAGTATCATCAAACTTACTTAATTTACAACCAGTAACAATGGGAGTGCCAACTGGTTTAGAATCTTCTATCTGAAATTTCTTAAGAATTTCATTGATATACTTGGTTTGAGAAATGGAAATACCTTTATCAGATTGAGTAATTTGCAAGCCTAAGAAAAAATTCATTTCTACTAGCATGGACATCTCAAACTCTTTTTGCATACTTTCAACAAACTGTTTATTGAGCCTATTATCATCACTACCAAAAATGATATCATCTACATATATCTCAACAATGATCAGGCTATCATTTTCTTCTTTAATATATAGATTACTATCAATGTTACCTTTCCTGAATCCTTGCTGCCTCAAGTAATTGTCAAGTCTAGAATACCAAGCCCTTGGTGCTTGCTTTAGGCCATACAATGCCTTTTTCAACCTGTAAACATATTGTTCTGCTTCTTGTACCTGGAAACCATTTGGTTGTTCCATATATACTTTTTCCTCTAAATCACCATTCAAAAATGCAGACTTTACATCCATTTGGTAAACTTTAATGTGTTTAGAACTGGCATAAACTATAATTAGTCTAATGGATTCCATTCTTGCAACAGGATAAAACGTTTCTGCAAAATCTATTCCTTCTACTTGTGCATACCCTTTACAAACCAATCTAGCCTTGTTTCTAGTTATTTTACCTGCTTCATCCATCTTATTTCTGAAAACCCATTTAGCCCCTATGACATTCTTATTCAAAGGTCTAGGAACCAATTCTCATGTCTTATTATTTTCTATTTGACTAAGTTCTTCATTCATTGCTTTCATCCAGTACTCATCTTTAATTGCTTCTTCAATATTTTGGGCTCAATCAGAGAAAGTAAAGATACCTGTTCATGAGTTGAGGTGTATTTTTGCCTTCTGCTTCTTATTCCAACACCTGCATTTATGTCACCAATTATCTATTCTTTAGGGTGATTTTTCTGTATTCTCTTGCTTGGAGTCTTTGATGGAGTCATGCTTTTGGATGGAGTTGTGCCCTGTGTCAAAGTAGGAATTAATTGTTCACTGTCAGCAGCCTTAGTTTCTTCTATTTCACTTACCTCATCATTCATTTTATGCTTGTCATCTATCTCATATATTTGATGATTCTTTTGTTTAGATTTAGACTTAAAAAATGAGGACTCATCAAATTTCACATCTATGGATTCAACTATT
>ML777552.1:210218-258234 GCA_009831015.1 Picea engelmannii
GGTTCATTAAATTTCTGAAAACTCATAGGACAATTTCTTGACACATGCCCAAAGTTGTTACACTTGTAACATTCAGTCTCATATCTTAAGGTGTCAAATCTATTGTAAGAGTAGTTCATATTGTTTTGACTAGTTTTACCATGCCCTCTTCCATATTCAAAATTAGACCTTTCATGACTATTATGTGCATTTTTCTTTCTTGAAAAACTATACAAAATGCAGCCTTATGTCCATACTTATAACAAAAGAAACAACGGCCTTCAAACCTGTTTTGATGTCTACCATAACTTCTTTTATGCACTGTTGAACCCTGATTTTCTTCTTGCCTTTCTGATTCCATCTTCTTGCTAGTAATTTTCTCATGATTATCCTTTGTACCTGCTTTCTCAACACTTGAACTAGAACATCCATTAGTTACTATAGATTTATAACCAATTCCAGTCTTATCATATGTTGATATTTGACTACTAATAATTTGATCTAACACTTGAGAACTTTGATTCATGTTATTTTCTTGTACTTTCTTTCTTAATGAGACTACAATTCTTAAACCTTCATTTTCCTTATCCTTTTCTGCAATCATTTTAGTTAGAGATTCTTCAGTCACTCTAGCCTCTTCTATTTTAAGTTTTAAGTCAACTACCATGATTTTAGTGCTATCAATCAAACCATTTGATTTCTGTAATTCAAATTCTAGATTCTTAATTTCTCTTTTAAAATGTTTGCATTCCCTTCTAACTTTTCTTAATTCACTTAAAGAACTTACCAGTTCAGCTTCTAGATCAACTTCACCTTCTTCTTCTTCACCAGAATGATCATCCTGTTTTTCCATAGCCATAAAAAGTTGTACATCTGAACTGTCATCACTCTCACCAGATTCTGAAATATCACTGTCATCTTTTATACACAGGCTTTTCTTTTTGTAAGTTTTTCTTTGAAAAAAGTTCTTATGTCTATTCTTAAATTCCTTAGGTTTTCTATCACTGTCTTATTCATTATCAATATGCTTATTGTAAGTACACTTAGATGAAAAATGTCTTATTCTACCACAACCAAAGCATTTCAGAGGGAGCTTAACTTTATACTTGCCAGTACCTCTTTTCAGATTTTTAACAAAATTTGCTTCTTCCACATCACCTTCTGACTCCTCATGACTGTTGATTTCTGCTTCAACATTTTTCTTATCTTTCTTTGCTGCCTTGAAAGCTGCTTCTTTCCTGAAATAATTCTCACAAGAGGTTCTCATCTCATATGTTGTTAGTATTCCATGTAATTCATCCATTTCTAAAGTATCAAGATCTGTTCTTTCTTCTAATGCATATATTTTTTAATCAAATTTTGCAGGAAGTGATCTAAGTACCTTTTGCACAATAATAATATTATTAATTGTTTCTCCTATACCTCTCATGGTATTAACAACTTCATCAATACGAAGAAAGTAGGTAGTTGTATCTTCAGATTCTTCCATTTTTAGGCTTTCAAACTGACTTCTATATGATTGTAGCTTAGCACTCTTTACCTTAGTGTCTCCTTCATATACATTTTTCAATTTATCCCATATTTCTTTTGTTGATTCACAATGCATAACTTTAACAAATTCTGACCCTGCTAGACCTCCTAGTATTGCATACATAGCTTTGGAATTATTCTCATAGAGTCTCTTACCTGTAGCATCTATTGGAATGGTTGTTGGGACTTTATATTCATTTAGTACAGCCTGCCAGATATCTAATCCTTCAGTTTGTAAAAACAACTTCATCCCGATACTCCAAAAAGCATAATTATGACCATCAAGTAAAGGCAATCCATGTTTTGTAAATTCTGACTTCTTATCCATTATGAATGATCAAAAACTTCCAGTGGTTAAACTAATATATTGAAGTAACCTTCTCTGATACCAATTATAGTTGATGCTAAAACTCCTGAAACTAAATTCCTGGAATGACGTCACTCGATGACGTGTCGTGATCCGTGTGTCTTCCACGTGTCACTCAGAATTGTGATTTCCAGGTTCCTGAAATGCCAAATCAACTTGACACTTGTCCTTATATGATTGTGCCATGTGTCCTTTCTGATGTAGGCTACCACCTATCCTTGCTGACATGGTCTGCCACATTCACCTCCTAGGTCTGACGGCCCAGATTTGTCCTTGATCCAATGACTAGGATTATTTCACGATTTTGCATATGGCGAGTTCGAGAGGTTAGGAAACCCCATTCCTTTGATATTTGATTTCTCGGTCTGCAAAACTTCGAAATGGAGTCTTTTTTGATGTGCCTGTTTCGGGATTTCAGGGTTCGCTACTTCAAAGGTTAAAGTTCCTTTGATCTTTGATTTCCTAGTCTGCGAAACTCCGAAATGGAGTCTTTGTTGATGTGCCTGTTTCAGGATTTCGGCGTTTCACATTTCACAACTTCAAGAATCTTGTGATGAAGAGTCTCGAATATTGACTCCTCCAACTCCCGGTATCCGAAACTCCAAAATGGAGTTAGATCAACGGTCCAGTATTTAAACGTTTCTCATTTTGCAACTTCGGGACTCCTGTGATGAAGAGTCTCGACTCTTGACTCCTCCAACTCCCGGTATCCAAAACTTTGAAATGGAGTCAAATCAACGGTCTGGTATTTATGCGTTTCACATTTCACAACTTTGAGATTCCTGTGATGAAGAGTCTCGACTCTTGACTCCTCCAACTCCCGGTATCCGAAACTTTGAAATGGAGATTAAGTTGTGGTTTCACATTTCGCGATTTTTTGCTGTGAGTTGCTTCCTTGACTCCTAGAGTTTATGCTTCTGAATGGGATCCAACGATCACTTGTTGAACTTGAAATTTCCATGCCATTATCCCTGTGTTGTTGGTCGTGATCTTTGCCATCAATGAAAAACACGCATACTATGCACTATCTCTTATGATCTTATCGAGCTTGCTCTGTTGCGTCTTCCCAAAATACTTCTGGTGCCTGCCTGACACATTCTTCATGTACTTAAGCCATTGTCGTTGTTGTACTTTCCATCAATGACAAGAATATGTTGCCTGTAAAACATGCCAACAAATACAAGCGCCATCAGTATCTCAAAGAACCCAGTGATGCACTCCAATACGAAGCACATTCCAATCAAGTATCACTTTATACGGGAATAGGTTGCAGAGAAGAACATCAAAGTTGAATATGTGGGCACAAAAGAACAAGTGGCAGACATATTTACAAAACCGCTTCCACGGGAAGTCTTTGAGTATCTTTGCTAAAGACTCAGATTAATTTATACTCCAAAATGAATGCTTTTGAATGCTTATCTTATATGTCTTATATTTACAGGAGGACACACCATAAAGAGGACAGTTAGGTCAAGATATCCATTTCAGGAAGAGTTCAGTCATGGGGAGTATCCCCAAGGAAAATTTTGTTAGGGGGAGCATCCCCAGATTGAAAGATACCTTTGTCATTGATGACAAAGGGGGAGATATTTATCAGATGCATAACACAGAGGCATGGTTCCAAGGGGAGCAATGGTCACAAGGGGAGCATGAGTGATATGACTTCAGTATTGCATCAGGGTGTTTCCATCAATTCCAAAGGGGGAGATTGTTGATTAATTGGGTTGGTTGTCATTGATGTCAACCCTTGAAGAAAGTATGGTAGCGAATTTCAGTAGCAAAAAGGTTTGGGTATTGGACCCAAGTTTTTTTGATGGATAATGATATTATTTTTGATATATTTGTAGGTAATACTATTCTATATGGATAGTACATGTCATGCCATTTCTAGTGGTATGTGGAACATCACATAACTCCTCACGGTTAGATATTTATGACCATGTGAAGTTGGAGAACCCTCATGAGTTATCTAGAAGCCACAAAAGGTCAAAGTAGTCAAAGTGTTTGCAAAATAAATTATTTAAATAATAAAGTTAATGGAGAACTCCCTAAAATAAGGAAAGTGGGATGCTACATGAAAGTATAAATAAGAGGCAAGGCTCTCTCATTTAATCACACTTGAACCTATTGAATATCATTGAATATCTATTTTGTGAAAGGTTATTTGGGTAGGTATTATTGATAGAGAAACATGCGGCAGGAAAACTGCTGCAGAAAAACTGTCGCAGAAAACGTGCGACAGAAAAATCGCGATAGAAAAATCGAGGTAGAAAAAGTGCGACAGAAAAATCACGGTAGAAAAATTGCTGCAGAAAAATCACGACAGAAAAATCACGGCATAAAAAGTGAGACGGAAAATTCACGGCAAAAAAATCGCAGCAGAAAAAGTGCGACAGAAAAAGTATGGCAGAAAAATCACTGTAGAAAAATTGCAACAGAAAACGTGCGGCAGAAAAATCGCAGCAACAACATGCTTGGGGTCTATTTATGAGAGATATGGCACATCTTGTTTGAGGTATGTTTTTTGAAGTAGGGTTTATCTCTTGAGATGGTATTGGATGTTCAGTATTGCTGCATATATCAGTTTTGTTGAGGGATACAGTTGGTATTTGGCATATGGGTATTGGTCTTTTGGTTGTGATGTGTTGCTGAAGTTGTTGGTTTAGCTTAAGGCTACATAACAGTGAGGTTGTGGCACATGGTTTGATGTAAGGGTTTGTGGTATTTGGTTTATGGATAGAGTGATGAATTTTTTATGGTTATATTGGTGTATGTATTTAGTATATGGTTGAGGTACATGTTGGGTACATGGTTGAAACAAGTAGTTGATGAGTTGGCATATACATGAGGTGTATAGTTGATGATGTTGGTCCATCTTGATGATTCAAGGTTGATGCATGGTACATGTTGGTTCTATTTATTGGTACAGGTTGTTTGGTGCAGGTTGATTGGTACAGGTTGATTGGTATAGGTTGTTACAGGTTATTGGTATAGGTTGACAGTGGCAGTGGTTGATTTAGTGACAGTGGAAGGTTGTCTACATTTGACATTTCTATTTCATGGCTATTGGACGGGGCAAGGATAGGTGGTTGTAGCCACCTTCTGGTTGTAGCCGAAGAAATTAGCTATTTGTAGTCTCCTTCTAGTTGTACCCATAGAATTGGAGAGTTGGAGCTTCCCTTAGGTTGTAGACTGAGAAACTAGGCGGTTGGAGCCTCCTTCCAATTGCACCTAGAAAACAAAGGAAGTTTGTGCTTCCAATGAATGTAATTCTTCAATACATATAAGAAAAATAATTACATGGTTTTCTCCTGCTTTGGGTTTCCACGTAAAAACATTGGTGTACTGTGTATGTGTATGATTTCTCATCTATTCATTGTTTATTTACTCTGCAATTATTAGATGATAATTCTACACTGATACAACACTTGCATTATATGGTTAAAAAGGATTAAATTTCTCTATTACTAATTCACCCCCCTCTTAGTAATCCAATAGTCCGACATATGGAACATTATGCATTTATTTTAATACCAAATTCCTAAGTTCAACAGAACTAGGAACATAAATTATAGTCTTATTCATAAGTAATCCACCTTCCTTAATCTCATACTCTTTGATTTTATGTTGTACATTTTCCTGTTGTAAACTTTCTTTTACCTGTAGGAAATGTTGGTCTATAACAACAACATCTAAAATTATTCTCTTCAAATCTGACTGATGCATAATAATGGTTGTACCATGCATGAGATGTACTCTTCCATTGAGTGTATCACCAACTTTATTTTCTTTCCCTTTGATATGCTTGATGTCAAAATCATACTCACTTAAAAATTCCAGCCATCGTGTCTTCTTGGCATTCAAAGTTGGTTGTTCAAAAAGACATTTCAGACAACTATGGTATGTCATTAATTAAAATCTCTTTCCCATGAGATAATGCCTCCACATATTCAATGCATGAATTGTGGAAACAAGCTCCAAGTCATGTGTGGCATCATTCCTCTCATTTTCTTTAAGATTTATGGACTCATAAATAATTACATGTCCATTTTGAGTGAGGACTCCACCAAATCCTTCCTTGCATGCATTTATACATACCACAAAATTCTCATTTGGATGAAAAATATTTAAAATCGTTGCACTAGTAAGCAATTCTTTTGGAAAATTAAAGTTCTCTTCACACTTTTTTGTCCATTCAAATTTAATTTCTTTATTTTCTAAAGAAGTAATGGGATGAGAAATTTTAGAGGATCCTTCTATAAATATCATGTAGTATCCAACTAATCCCATGAAATATATGGTTTCTAAAACATTCTTAGGTGTTGGACATCCTCTAATGGATTCAATCTTCTTTGGATTTACTGTTATACCTTATTTTGAAATAATATGCCTCAAATAATGGATTTTTTCTTCATAAAAAGAAAACTTACTAATCTTGGAATAAAGCTAATGTTCCAAAAACAATTGCAACACCAACCTATAGTGACGTTCATACTCTTCCTTGGACTTAGAATAAATAAGTATGTCATCCAAGAACATAATCAAAAACTTATCCAGATAACTTTTGAATATGCCATTCATCAAGAACATAAATACGACCAGTGCATTGGTCAATCCAAATGGCACCATTACAAATTCATATTGTCCATACCCAGTTCTAAAAGTTGTCCTACTAATGTCCATACTCGGTTCTAAAAGTTGTCTTACTAATGTCTTCTTCCTTGATTCTCACTTGGTGATATCTTGATCTCAAGTCTATCTTTGAAAATAAACTTTTTCCTCTTATATGATCAAATATGTCATCAATTTTGGGAAGAGGGTATTTTTTCTTCATAGTGTATGTATTTATCTCTCTAAAGTCAATGCATAGCCTCAATGTTCCATCATTCTTTTTGAAAAAGAGTATTGGTGTTCTCCAAGGTGAAACACTTGGGTGTATGTACCCTTTCTTCAACAATTCTTCCAGCTTCATTTGTAATTATTTTAGTTCTAGTGTACTCATTATGTAGGGAATTTTTGATACTAAGGTAGCTCCTAGTACTAAATCAATAGAGAAATCTATTTCCCTCTTGGGTGGAAATCCTAGTATTTCTTGGAATACATCTTCAAACTCTTGCAATACTGAAAAATCTTCAAGGATTGGACCTTTTTTTATTTTTTGTCTCCTACATATGAGTTGCATACAAATGACATCCTTTCTTGAAACATATTATTATTTGTAAGGATGAAATATCTTTTATAGAAATGGGTCTTCGATTTCCTTTCACAGTGTTATGTTTCCCTTCTTCATCTAGACATATAAATGTCTTGTTATGACAATCTAATACAACATGATGTTGGTCCAACCAATCCATTCCAATTAAGATATCATAATATCCCAATGGTATGATATTTAGGTTAGCATTAGTACTCACTCCATTAAGATTTATTGGACAACCTCTGAGACTTGCATTGATCCTTCTTCTAGTTCTAGTGGCCAGTTGAACCAAACTTAGCTTTTCAAGCTTACTTTTCTCTAAATGAAATATGTATACTATTTTAGGATCAATATAACAATGGTTTGATCTTGAATAAATTAAAATATCAATAGGTTGATTAATGATCTCACTTTCCACTTCAACCATATGGGATTGGTGTTCTGCTTATCAATCCTTTAAGGCTTCATATATTCTTGTAATAATTTTGCCCATGTCTTCTACTACTATTGCCTCTTGGATGTTGTGCATGGTCTTAATTGTGTCTTCTCTGTGAGGGAAATCCTTGTACATATGATCTTATTTTCATCCCTGACATTTGATTGGTGGTCCTCTCCTTTTTATATTGAACTGATATGTTTGTATCCTTTGATTCTATAAAATATGCAAGAAACTATTTTTGTTAGAATTCTTCATATTATAAAAATTTATCAATTAATGCTACAAGTCATTTTTCTACTCAAATCATGAATAATTATATCATAATTATCCAAATTCTAATAATTCTAGGGTATTCTCTTATGGATAATATTTCTAATTATTATACTCATGCCTCATTCCAATATCTGAGCTAAAAGTTATGGATTCCTAAAAAGCAATCCATTTTTCACCCCATTGTTCATTTTGTCCACTAGTGTAATTTTATTGAAAGGCTATTTTTTGTCAACTACAGAAGAAAATATGTCAGGAACTGGAGAAAATTGTGTATGAGACATATATAAAACTAATGAAAATTATTTAATAACAACTCCCATATTTTCAATCTAATGCTCGAGTCAAAAAATGCAACAATATGGAAATTCCAACTTTGTCCTTTTTCACCCCTCTTTCTAGACCTGGAATTTTCATCAAAATTGGTTATCTCTCAATCTGTGCACTTCTAGAAAATTTTCACTAAATAAAAGTTGTTTGTATTAATGATTATATAAACTTTCAAGTAAATACAATTTTCCATTTTTGTGATATGGGGTCACTTTTCCTTTGAAAATGTCAAAAATCCCAAAAACGTGGCCCAGGTTAGTGGATTTTGACCTATTTTAGCATCCTCATTCCAATCGCAATATATTTTGTTCAATTAATTCATGGGTTATTTTCATGTTTGATTTCTATATTCTCTCTCCAATAATTTTAGTTGAATTTGGATCTCTACCAATGATCTGGACCCAGAACTTTAAAAACCATTATTTTGCAATTTCTCACAAATCCAATCAGAAATGGGAAGTGGACCTTTCTGAAACTTTTGTATGTCTCCTCTCTATGGAAAAAACCCATATGTTTCATCTTAATCTAACTTAATCTACTCCAATTATGGCCAAAACAAGAAAATAAGAATATGGATAGTCTTGCCTACATGGCAATCCACATTGTCGATCTCAAATCGATTTTTTTTTGTTGTAAACCAAACATTTCCATCGATTTCCCTAATGCTCGGTCATCGAACATCGACCATTGACCATTTTATTGGAAAACCAAAAGTTTCCCATGAATCGTGTCAATCCATGATCATCAGTGATCAAACATCAATGAATTCCTTTGATGACTAATTTAGTTACAATTTTTCTAAACCTCAACATCGGTTTTTGACCATCTCTTGTTTGACGTGGAAACTATGATAACATGGAATGACACACATTTATGATGACATGGAATGATACATCATCCTAAGGAATCAAGTGGGATGACTTGTCATGACACGTGGATGTGGACATAGCATGACACGTCACCCTCCTCTTTTTTTCATCGACCATCAACAGTTTCTCTTGGAAGAAATTTTGAACTTCAGACTAAATTTGTCGATCTATGACCATTGACCATCGATGATTGTACATTTCCTTTTGACGCATAAAATTCCACCAAATTTTTTCGATCATCGGCCATTGGTGATTGGATATTTGTTTTGGTTGAACCAACTCTTTGCCAAAAAATTATGATCCCTGACCATCAACGATCATATATTTCTTTTGGTCGAACCAACTCTTCACCAAAACCTATCAATCCCTAACCATCAACCATCAATGATCGGAGATTTATTTTGGTCGAACCAACTCTTCTCCAAAAAATGTTGATCCTTGACCATTGGTGATCGAATATTTCTTTTGGTGAACTTCAACACTTAGAATTTTTTGACCAAAACCTAGGTGAATGTGGGTTGTTGATTGCCCACTGAAAATGACCATGGATAATGATTTTATTTGACTTCCTAAATGACTGGAAAAAAAAATGGAGCATTTATATTCCTCATTCTCCCAATCACCGAAATGAATTTCAATCATCAATTCTTTCATTTTTTCCAATGTTGAAAACAGATCCTAGTCGTTGATATTCCCCCTTTGCAAAACTATGAAAAATTTATAAGTTTTTAAATTTACCAAAATGAATCGAGGCTATTGATATCTAGATCTAACATGATCTCAACTGTTAATTCACTAAACTCTTTACAACACTACAAGAGCCATTAAAATATGAATTTCAACCTTCAAAATCAAATTTTAACACTACAACTCTACAGATTGACTCCATTAAACTTCTCAGAAAATTTTAGGTTTTTAAAAACTCAAATATGCTCATGAATTTGAGGAATTTCTCTCTAATTTTTTCTTTTCCCCCGAAATTCGCTCAAACCAAAGTCTGCAACAACAAATTTCATTAATTTTCACTCATCCTGGCCGATACCAGTCTGTTGTTTGAACCAAAATCTATAATACCACTGTAATGTACCCAACCACCAGCAGGTTGGCCATGCTACCTCAAATCACACTTCAAGAACTGATTTCAAATTGTTGTAACAATTAATTAATAAAGAAGCATGAAATAAATGAAATAATCACACATGCAATAATCAAGATTCATGATAGACTTAAAAATATTGCTTAATCATGCCATGCACATCAATAACCAATAGGTAGGCACATTAAAAATACATATATCAAAGATAATAATTAATACACATCAGAAATAAATATACAAGAAGAGAAATACATGAAAGAGAGCACTTTTCTTGAATAAAACTAATCATCAACTAGCTACAGACCAAGGACCTTCCACCCAACCTTAAACATTGTTGTTTCAAGTCTCAACAGAAAGTTAACCTTGAGCCAGGACTATGAATCCACAAGGATGGGTTATGAAGCAACGCTCATCTTCCCAAAGAGATTGGAACTCAAGCTCTCATAGGTTTTTCAACAAACAACAATACAAATTACATCAACTCTCTTCTCTCCATCCTGCACCAACCAAAGACAATGAAACCCCCTTCATTGACATGCAACAACTTAGGCTTTCCACTTCTTTACAGGGCTCCAGATCATCTGATCAAGAATATCCATGCTAGGACTCTCAAGTTTCATATATGTGAGAAATTTTTAGCACATGCCAATTCATCGTAGGCATACTAGCACCAATTCATGTCTCCAATACACCAGTGATTACTTCAACCAACATAACAATGACTCATTTCCCCATAAATCCATCCCCATGTCCCATATAAGAACAAGAATGAATGAGGAATAATGGATGAATGATGAACCCAATGAAAGAGTGAAAGAGTGAATGAATAAAAAATGAATGAAAACCCCCCAAACAACCCACCTAAGGGGTTTATATAATTATATGAAATCAAGAACCACATGGCTTTCCCTCCAAGAAGCTCATGTAACCAATTTTCTCAATTAAAACCAAGGCTAAATAAAATATAATAAAAATACTTAGCCCCTTTAGCCTCCATGGAATCATATCCCTGTTGGGATAAATATATGCACTATTAATTCCCACATTCAATTATCAACCAGGGCTCGTAAGCTTCGAGGTGTAGGTGCAGGATCAGATCCTAGTCTTGCCTAATATAAATCTGACAAAACAATCTTCAAACCCACACTGTAGGAAATTAACACTAAGGAGTCATCACTGGGACGTAGAAATAACTTAGTGCTATAAAGTCTTAGATCACAGTCTTTCATGCACTCATGGTGATTTTCGTGTGATTAATCACGAGTAGCTTACTTAAGATTTTTGTCCTTCAATGATTATTTCATATAGCGGATCCAGACTTAAATACAATAGCATAATCAAGCAAATGGAAATGAAATTCACGATAGAAACTAACACCTTAGGAAGAATTCCAACACGGGAAGGCCATGTCTCATGATTTATACCTTTAATCTATCTGTTGGTGATTGAAGCTATGGTAAATTCAAAATCATTCAACTCTAATCAACATTAAATATTTCCTACTTATTTCAAAACATTTCTATTCTAGAGAAATAGGAGCAATCAAATTAGGTGTTGTGGGTGCAAGTGACAAAATAAGTTTAGTAGAAAAGGATATCTAAAAAAGAAATATACAAAATCTAAATCCACACCAAACAACAATTAGTACAAAAACAACACAAACTAAAATCAGAAACCAATGCAGAAACAAAGCTAAGTACAAAGCCAAAATAATTGCAAAAGAGAAGCAACTTTACAAGGAAAAATATGCAAAAGAAACTCTAAAAATATAAGGAAGTTTTCAAATCAGAAATCGTGATTCAAGTGAAATGCATTAAGCACATACCCTTCTTATTAATTTAGTTCCCATTCAATACAGAACAAATCTGCAATTCTAAAGAGTATGATATTCAATTCTGAATGTTTTATGCGCCTCACACAGATTTGTATTCATTGTTGTCCCAAATTGCTTTAGAATGACGAGGTTATTCATATCCTATGCTCTGTTTATCAAATAGTTTATATCTGAAATCTTCAAGAAATGATATGAATCAATGCACTTTGTATTTATTGTATTTTTGAAATGAACACATCACACTTCAAAAATCATTAAGCCTACCCTATCATATGAATTTCTAAATGCATACAATCAAAGGGTAAGATCTCTGAGTTTTAGTTTTCGAATCAAATGTAAAAAGCATAATCAAAATGTAATAAATTGAAAGCAAATAATAATCAAATCTATATGAAGATAAATAACCTCAACAAAACTTATTTATGCAACAAATAAGAATATAAAATGTTGATATAAAGACTGTAAAAAAATGTAAATCTAGTATTCTACCTTATCTATAGAATAACACAACACATACCAAAGGATGGGGGGGCTTCCAAACTTGGTATGTGTTGTGGAATAAGTCTATAGTACTAAGGACTAATCCACACCATGTATAGGAACAACAACTTTTTATTAGCTGAAAACTCCAAGGAATTACAAGCACTCCTCCATATGTTCAATCTTCTTCACAACAATGAATAGATATCCTCCATTACAAAATGATAATAGCTACCCCTATCAACCTTTTAACACTCTTATTTATACATAAAAATCATTGAAGAGAGGATGGGACCGAATCCCAAAGATTTGATTTTAAAATTTACATTTTTAGGACAAATCTTCAAATATCTGGGTTTTACTACAATTTGGGTAGATTCGAGTTAGGGATCCATCGATATATTTCAACCTAATTCGCATTTTGAAAAATTTCCCACAATTTACTCATTTTTTCATATTTTAGACAAAACCCATATCTTTGAATTTCTGGATTTGATTCCAATTGCACGAAAATCAAGGTGCAAGTTGGTAGTTTAAGGTTTTTTCTAATTTTTGCATAATCATTCCCCCTGAGATGGAGGTCCACACGTGTGATCTGGGTGAATTCTACCAAATTTTTCCACATGTAAATGTCGCTCTGGACAAAAACCATGTCCCCGATTTTCCTCTAGAAGCTTTCCAAAATTTTGAATTATTTCTAGTACCGGACTATTGTTGATGCTGGTACCGGATGACCTGGAGAATTTTGGTACCAGATGGTTTCTGGAACATTCTAGTATTGGATGTGTTGAATTGCGAGTACCAAATGATATGGAGTATGAGTACTGACTGACATGGAGTGTGGGTACCGGATGACATGGAGTGTGAGTACCAAATGACTTATAGAACCTTCTGGTACCAGATGACTTGGAGTACCGGATGAGTACAGTGTTGGTAACAGATGAATTGAGTACTATATGACATGGAGTATGGGTACCAGATGCCATATATTTTTGGGTACCAGATGACTGTGCAGGTACCATTTGACTATAGAACCTTCTGGTACCAGTTGACTTGGAGTACTGGATGAGCGTAGTATTGGTACCGAACGAGCTGAGTACTTGATGACATGGAGTGTGGGTACCAGATCACATGGATTATGGGTACCGGATGACTGTGCAGGTACGAGTTTACTATATAACCTTCTGGTACCAGATGACTTGGAGCATCGGATGAGCGCAGTATTGGTACCGGATGAGCTGGTATTGGATGACGTGGAGTACCAGATAAGTGCAGTATTAGTACCGAATGAGTTGGTACCGGATGAGTGCAATATTAGTACCAAACGAGATGGTACTGGATGACATGGAGTGTGGGTACTAGATGACATGGAGTGTGGGTACCAAATGATTGTGCAGGTACCGGTTGACTGTAGAACCTTCTGGTATCGGATGACTTGGAGTATCATATGACCTGCAATGTGGGTACTGCAACAGGATCAATATAGGTATCGAAAGATGGACAATGCATATACCAGAACCTGAACAATATAGAATATGTTGCTTAAACACAAAAACACGGGATTAAACCATCATCGACAAAACTATTGTATAATCATCCTTTTAATCACTAAAAATATGGAAAATTATGTATTAACCACATAGGATGAATAACAAGAGGTAATGGAGGTTTATGGTTTAATTAACGATATATTATTGACGAAATGCGAGGAGAAGGTGTAATGATAGTGTATTTGTATGGTGGAAAATATGACAAAACTGGAGATCAACACACCCCCAAACCCAAGGATTTGCATGTCCTCATGCAAACAAGGTGCATAACTTATGATACTCTACTTATATATTTATGTGACATTGTTTCTTTTGTGTAGGTGTTGGTTCTTGTGGAATGACACTTTGGAAACTGCCACAGATTGATTTCAAACAGAGAAACAAAATTATCATAAAAATGGAGGAAAATCAATGGATGAGGTATCAGGGGTGATGGTGAATGGTGTTCATATGGAGAATGGTTTATAAAATATTGGTGATGGTGGTCGTATGAACTTGGACATCAATTTTAAGACCAATATTTACTTTGTGGTTCTTTGTTTGGATAGGCAACAATGACTTCATCCTCTTTGAGATTAATTAAGAATTCTTTATGATGTACGAAGAGAAGACACTATAGAACTTTCTTTGTATTTGTACACCACATATTCATTTTCATTACTTGGTCTTATCATCAGAGTATATTGTTGATTATGACAAGTGGAGTGAAGATGGAGGGTTTATTGAGTAGTTGTGATAATTCATAGTGGAGTGTGGAGTGGGTGATAATGGTTATGCATCATGTTTTCCAAGTTCTTAGTAAACTAAAAAAAATTGGATTAGTTTTACCTCAAGTTTCCCTTGCTTTGAATTCTAATGCATGTTGAAGTGTAAACTATGCAGAACAGGACGAAATGTCTGCAAAATCATGATGTAGACTGTTGAAATTTGAAGATGAAGTGGAGCAAGGTTGAGAACTGATGGATATCTAGGCGATAACGTTGATGAATGTTGATATACTGAGATTCTATATGTCTCTTTCTCCCCCATGCCTGCTTGTTTGCATGTCATCATGCAAACTCTTATTAACATACAAAATTTCTGCAAGATGAAACTGGACTATGTGGAACCGGTGCATGTTGACTGAAAGAGAGAAATGAAGTATGCCAGAGCTGAGAGCTGCTGAAAATATCCTGCAAAAAGTACCCTCAAAAAATATTTAAATTTATGTATTGTTGGTACAAGAACCTATTGGTTTCTGTACTAGCAGTACTAGAACAAAAAAATTCTAAAAGAACTTAAATCACTATTGTTATTATGAGAGAATAAATATACATTGATGTCATGCTTAAAGAAACAACCAAAACTTAAACTTTATTCTTTCTTACAAATTTGGAAATGAAATTTATTTAAAAATATTACAAGCATAAAGGAAATTCCTAAATTACTTATTACATACGATTTCATCAATCATTAACAATTGTATTCTCAAGAAACCATGTAAATTATGATGGGGGGTTTTCCATCTTATCCTTAAAGAGGAAAACATGAGGATATAAGTGGTCTTTGATAAATGAGAAACCGATAGGAAACCAATCATCCATGTTTGATTTTTCTAAGAATTTATGTCATTCAAGTGATATTGATAAAGTTCGCATTTGAGTTTATTAGACTCCTACACTTATGGGTCCCACCTCTAGGACAATGAAATCCTAGGTATGAATGACGGGGTCTTAAGACCATCTTATGGACATTCTCAAATGTCAATTAGATGAGGTTCATTAGCCTTTTGTTCAACCATGCATGCTTATTATTAAGGATTTACACAAGTATATTGTTCATACAGGCAAATATAGATTAGGCATAATGAAAGACATCAAAATCAAAACCCATTTCCAACAAGCATGTCCAGTACTCCAATGGGGTAATTTTGACATCTAAGAAATATCCTTCCTAGGAAGAATGGCCCATTTCCCATGAGCCTGTTCAGTACCCTGATGGGTTTGCCTAGTTATACCACAGGTCGGTACTTGCTGCCAACAGACCTGTTCAATATCCCAACGGCTTAGCCTTTTACACCCAGCTTCCATCAAAGGCTCTTGTCCCAATATTTACCCTTAAGATAAAATTTGTAGATTGCTTTCACATGGGTGAATGGGGAAGCATCTTTGAAAACATTTTTACAGGATGAGATGGTATTGAGTTGGAAGATATTTTATAGATTGTCCATAAAATATTGTTCGTATGAAAAATAGACTTATGTATAGACATTAGTCGAAAGACATATCATGGTCAAACTTACTTAATGTGTGGTGGATGAGGCCATGAGAGAATTACCTAAAGGTGCCTCTAGTCCCCAAGTTCATCTTCTCCATATAATATTGTGTTCCCTCACAAGTAGAAGTTTCATTCACTCTCCTACTACTATTTGATACGAATTCTTGAATAACAAGTTCTGATATGAAACTAGGATGTACACATTACCTATGGGAATCATTATGTAGACCTTAAAGATTTTGAAAATCCCCATAATATTTTAAAGATTAGGCTTATGAGCAATTGTTATTATTAATAGTCAGAAATCTGCATGTAATAAGAAGAAGAAATGTCTTAAGTTGTTTTTGTTTTTTATGTTAGATCACCAATATTATTTTCATCTCATTTTATTTATTTGAAAAGAAACACAAAAATATGTTGCATTTATTTAGAACTAGGTTAACTAACATGCAACTTTTACTCTATCCTATCTAAGAACAAGAAATTAAATTTCACGTGTAAGAATATTTCCAATGTAACCATGTGCGTAACATGTGTAGAAATACATTCATACTTGGGTTTGAAAGATAAGCTTTAATGTATACCAGAGTACAAAGAACCAACTTCTTTAGTGATGATGTGAAGAGTTGTTGAAGAAGAGAGTGGTGGTTCAATCTAGTTGTCATCTAGAGCCAATGTTTGATATAGTCATGATGTTCTTGGTTCACTTGTTTGTTTATACCACTATGCGTGTCTCCCTCTATTGTGCCTTGCAGATTGTCTTCTTTCAAATGACTAGTCTCATTAGTGCATAGAGGTTCTTCAGAAAGGCATATCAATAATTCCTCGATCTCAGGTTCTAGTGGTAGCTCTCCATTGAATGTGGTCCATGATTCTTTAGTCTCTCCTATAGGTTGGAAATGGTGATTACAAAAGGCTTTTAGATATTCTTGTGGATGTAGCTCATGGAACTCTCCTTCTTCTATCACTTCCAGAGAGGCAGATAGGTTCTTCACTACTGTCAATATTTTCTCTTCCTGAGAGGCAGAGATCCCAGCTGCTAATAGGTTTTGAGAAAGTTCTTCCAAACTCTTGATCATATTTGAGTTATTTTTGTTGGTTGATGGGTCATGTTTCACACATGGATTAGTGTAGAGGGGGGTTCTTACAGTGCCCAAAAACTTTTAAAAATCCTAAAGAAATAAAAAGAAACAAACTAAAATAAAATGTAAGCAAACCAATTATATACTCAAAGTGCCACCATTCTACTAGGACCCTGTTGTCACCAAGTTATTTGTTCACACAAGTTATCTTCTCATCTCATATATATAACAAAATGGCTAATGTTGATAAAACACAAATTCTAACTACTAAAAGGAAGAGGACAACCTAACTTTGGAGCAACCCCACTAAAGTGGATGCATGGGCTCTTCCCTCACGTCTTACTGTCTTCTCTCTGCCCTTAGGTCATTCTTAAAACCACACCACATTTGCATGAAAAGAAACACACTTGCATGAAAAGAAACATGCTTGCATGAAAGGAACACTCAAGGATTTGGAGAAACAAAAGAAACCTACCTATGCTCTAATCCCTTTAGCACCTCCCCGACAACGACGCAAAAATGTTGGGCTAAATATATTCACTATTAATTCCCACATTTAATTATCAACCGAGGCTCGTAAGCTTCGAGGTGAAGGTGCAAGAAACACAGGATCAAAGTCTAGTCTAGCCTAATCTAAAGCCGACAAAACAATCTTCAAACCCACACTACAGGAAATTAACACTAAGGATTCATCATTGGGATGTAGGAATAACTTAGTGCTATAAAGGCTTAGATCGTAGTATTTCATGCACTCAGGGTGACGTTCGTATGATTAATCATGAGTAGCTTACTTAATTTTTTTGTCCTTCAATGATTATTTCATATAGTGGATCCAGACTTAAATGCAAAAAAATAAACAAGCAAATGGAAATGAAATTCACGATAGAAACTAACAACTTAGGAATAATTCCAACATGGGAAGGCCATGTCTCATGAATTATACCTTTAATATTTCCGTTGGTGATTGAAGCTATGTGAAATTCAAAATCATTCAACGCTAATCAACATTAAAGATTTCCTACTTATTTCAAAACATTTATATTCTAGAGAAATAGGAGCAATCAAATTAGGTGTTGTGGGTGCAAGTGAAAAACCAATTTTAGCAGAAAAGGATATCTAAAAAATAAATGTACAAATCTAAATCCACACCAAACAACAACTAGTACAAAAACAACACAAAATAAAATTAGAAACCAATGCAGAAACAGAGCTAAGTACAAAGCCAAAATAATTGCAAAAGCAAAGCAACTTTACAAGGAAAAATATGCAAGAGAAACTCTAAAAATCTAAGGAAGTTTTCAACTCAAAAATCGTGATTCAAGTGAAATGTGTTAAGCACATACCCTGCTTATTAATTTAGTTCCCATTCAATACAAAACAAATATGCAATTCTAAGACTATGATATTCAATTCTAAATGTTTTATGCGCCTCACACAGATTTGTATTCATTGTTGTCCCAAATTTCTTTAGAATGTCGGGGTTATTCAGATCCTATGCTCTATTTATCAAATAGTTTATATCTGAAATCTTCAAGCAACGATATGAATCAATGCACTTTGTATTTCTTGTATTTTTGAAATGAACACATCACACTTCAAAAATCATTAAGCCTACCCTATCATATGAATTTCTTAATGCATACAATCAAAGGGTAAGATCTATGAGTTTTAGTTTTCGGATCAAATGTAAAAAACACAATCGAAATGTAATAAATTGAAATCAAATAATAATCAAATCTGTATGAAGATAAATAACCTCAACAAAACTTATTTATGCAGCAAATAAGAATATAAAATGTTGATCTAAAGACTATCAAAAAATGTAAATCTAGTATTCTACCTTATCTATAAAACAACACAACACATACCAAAGGATGGGGGCCCTTCCAAACTTGGACTATGTTGCGGAATAATTCTACAGTACTAAGGACTAATCCACACCATGTACATGAACAACAACTCTTTTTATTAGCTGAGAACTCCAAGGAATTACAAGCACTCCTCCATATGTTCAATCTTCTTCACAACAATGAATAGATATCCTCCATTACAAAATGATAATAGCTACCCCTCTCAACCTTTTAACACTCTTATTTATACATAGAAATCATTGAAGAGAGTATGGGACCGAATCTCAAAGATTTGATTTCAAAATTTACATTTTTAGGACAAATCTTCAAAAATATGGGTTTTACTACAATTTGGGCAGATTCGAGTTAGGGATACATCCATATATTTCAACCTAATTCGCATTTTGAAAAAATTCCTACAATTTACTCTATTTTTCATATTTTAGACAAAACCCATATCTTTGAATTTATGGATCTGATTCTAGTTGCACATAAATTGAGGTGCAATTTGACCATTGGAGATTTTTGCTAAATTTTGCAGAATCATTCCAAGTTAGCTGGAGGTCCACACATGTGATCTGGGGGAATTCTTGCACACATGTTCGCATGTAAATGTCACTCTGGACAAAACCCATGTCCCCGAGTTTCCTCTAGAAGCTTTCCAAAAATTCAAATTATTTCTAGTACCAGACTGTTGTTGATGCTGGTACCGAATGACCTGGAGCATTCTGGTACCAGATGGTTTCTGGAACATTCTAGTTCTGGATATGTTGAATTGCAAGTACATAATGATATGGAGTGTGAGTAACAGATGACATGGAGTGTGGGTACCAGATGACATGGAGTGTGAGTACCTGATGACTTGTAGAACCTTCTTGTATCGAATGACTTGGAGTATCGGATGAGCGCAGTATTGGTACTGGATGAACTGAGTATTGGATGACATGGAGTATGGGTACCAAATGACATGGAGTGTGGGTACTGGAGGACTCTGCAGGTACCGGTTGACTGTAGAGCCTTCTGGCACCGGATGACTTGGAGTACCATATGAGTGCAGTATTAGTATCGGACAAGCTAAGTACTTGATGACATGGAGTGTGGGTACCAGATGACATTGAGTATGGGTACCAGATGACTGTGTGGGTACTGGTTGACTATAGAATGTTCTAGTACCGGATGACTTGGAGTACCATATGAGTGCAGTATTGGTACCAGGCGAGCTGGTACTGGATGACATGGAGTACCGAATGAGCATAGTATTAGTAACAGATGAGATGGTACTGGATGACATGGAGTGTGGGTATCGAATGACATGGAGTGTGGGTACCGGATGACTGTGTAGGTAACGGTTGACTGTAGAACCTTCTGGTACCAGATGACTCGGAGTATCAGATGACCTATAATGCGGGTACCAGAACAAGAATAGTACAGGTATCAGAACATGGACAATGCATATACCAGAACCTGAACAGTATATAACATTTTGCTTGGACATAAAAACATAGGATTAAACCATCATCGACCAAAGTATTGTATAATAATCCTTTTAATCACTAAAGATATGGAAAATTATGTATTAACCACATAGGATGGATAACAAGAGATAATGGAGGTTTACGGTGTAATTAGCGATATATTATTGACGAAATGTGGGGAAAAGATGTAATGATGAGTGTATTTTTATGGCGGAAAATATGACAAAACTGGAGCTCAACAATCCCCCTATAACTCTTTTCCTCGTTTGTCTTGCAGCTAGTGATGTATTTTATTATTTGAAATGATAAAAAATATTACATTTCCTAGGCACTCTAGCCCCTTTAATTGTTCAAACACGCTGGTCTTTCATCAAATAAACAAAATACATTATTAAAATGGGGACTCAAAATTGGGGTTTTACAGAAAAAAACAAAAAAACACAAGAGAACATACACAAGAGATATACCTTGCAAAGAAAGCATTTACCAAGAAAACTAGCTACAAATATATCTTCTATTCTCGTTGGCTAATTTTACTAAGTCAGTTTCTTGAAGAACTTTACAATGGAGCATGAAAAGAATTTAAATAGGATTTATCACATTAAATACCATGGGTTACCCAATAACATGGGCCTGTAAGATACCTATGGTAGACCCATCTTCAACTGAATCAAGGTTAACCTTAAATTACCCTTTATCTATTCAAGATTAACCTAGCATTCCCTGTGTTAGGACCCAAAAATGTCCCTTTTTCACCATCTCGTTTTCTCATTCAACCTTACCAATTCTATGCTAAATGCATACTAATTGTTTCTAAGACCCTTTTCCCCAAGGTATGCATCATTAATCTTGATTTTATATTTTATTCACTTTAACATGTTGGATTGGAAGCGTTTCTCATATTTTATCCATGAATATTCAAACTAATGATTAAACTGTGTGGAACAACCAAGTCTTAAATAAAGATCGTTGTTGTTACATAAGGTTGTTGCAACTGTGCACCAACTCTACATGATGTTACACTACTACAACAATTGCGCACCCTTTTTGGAAGCTACTACACTTGCTGCAATAGATATCCATCGATCCTGGAAGTTGGTCCCTCATGCAAATGAGAATCATGAAGACTGATCCTCAAGGCTGTTACACGTTTTGGTTCACATTGATGATGGAGATCATTTAACAAATTTCGTATATCATATAAACAGCTTGAGAATCTTCGATTCTCAAAGCTGTTTTGAGTCTGTTTTTAACTGAATAACTCTGTCTTTAAATAGAAGAGCCTTTGTAATCATTAGCATCGAATTTTAGCTATGAACAGAGAGTGAAGAAGAGCACATTGTATCTGAACCTTTTTGGAGAATCAATAAAGAAGTGTATTAAGTTTTGTTAACCTACCGTAGTCTATTTTCGAGTGGATTCAGTGAGAGGGAAAGGGCCCACCTTCCTCACAGAATCCCCTCTGCTTTGTTGTTTAGATTAATTGCTTTGATTTGGATAATTGATCTGTTTAGCATGTCTAGCATATATCTATTGTTACAGTCAGTTCTTTCTCGTTTAATGCACATCTATGTGTCTCATGAGAATTAGAGTAAATTGTTAAATACTATTGGAGAATTGCTTTCCTTTCCTACATTAGATTTAATCTTTGAAAACAAAAGTGTGAATTCCTTTTCTGCAGTTAAGTAGGTCTCCTTTCAACAAGTAGCACCGAGTTTCTTTCTGTAAGAGTAAAATAGAAAGTTAGAATAGATAATCCAGGATTCTTATGCACCCATCAGTTCAGGATTTCATTTATGCAAGTGTTATTTCGATTCTATAGAAGCTCCAGTTGTGTCAGCAACTTGTGTTAAAGTTCAATCTTTAAATTAGGTTTCTTACTACAATTTGAATAAATGTTGCTTCTATAATCTAGCATAGACTGTGCACACTTATCTTGCAATAACAAAACTTCTCTGGGTTTGACAATTTATATTGAACACCTTAATTATCTATTTAATTAGACAAGTAAAGTGCCCAACATTTTGGTGTCGTTGCCGGGGAAGATAATTACAGATTTTTGTAAGAACATTAGTTTTCTTTTCTTAGGAATGAATAAGTCTACATGAATCAAGAAACAAGAGGACGTATTCCCAAAAATACTAACCCTATAGGTACCAGAGGATGTGGAGGAAGGAACCCTGCATTCGGAAGACCAACCTTTGTTGATGAGATTATAGTCAGAGAAGATTCTTCTTCAGGATCTATCTCTCACCCTTCAAATCCTCCAAGGAGACAAATTCCTCAGTCATCAAAACTGCCCCAGTTTGAAACATCGCTTTCATCAAGGGCTGAAGCTGAAAGTTTGTCACCAACAAATCAACAAGCAAAGATGGAGAATATTGAAGATTGAAGAAGTATAGCTCAGCAAAGAGAAAGACCATAAGAAGTTGTTTATCATATTAAAGGATAGACAGTCACTAAGGAGGAGTGGGATGCTTACTGTATTGAGTGGAATGAGAGAGAAGCCATGGAAAATCAAGGAGATAATGAAGAGGGGTTCAATCGAGAGGAGCCACAAAACAATGCAGATAAGGTAAATGATGAAAATACTATCTCTATCCTGGTTTTTCCTATTACTAATATTCCTACAAGGGGGATAGCTACTATGAAGAACATACTTCTTTCATCCCTACCAAATTTCCATGGATTGTCTACTGAGGATCCGGATGATTTTTTGTTTGAATTTGATATTCTTTGTAGAAGCTATGACTACACTACTACTGTGCATAAACTTAAACTGTTTCCAACCAAATTGAAGGGAAATGCATTAAGATGGTTCATGAGCCTTGGAGGAGAGAATATCTCAACATGGGTACAGATGAGGCATATTTTCCTGAACAAGTACCAAGACTATTGTCGAACAAGGGAATGAAGGGAAGAACTATTCAAGATGTCTCAGAAAGAGGATGAGACCCTTGAATATTTTGTAGAACAACTCCAGTACAATCTACAAAGGTCTGGACATCCATATGTGAGTAAGGACATTCTGAAAACTATTTTGCTAAAAGGGGTTAGAGATGATTGTTTAGACATGTTGAATATGCTTGGCAAGGGAGATATATCTAAGGAATCCTATGAAGACATTGTAAATATTTGCAAGAAATGTTCTCGAGGAACTACAAAAAATAAGTCAGTTACCAAGGATATAACTTTTTCAAGGGTACAGAAATCAGCCAATGGAGGGGAAACACAAGCAGAAATAGGTAATCTATTAGAATATTTCAAAACAAAAATGATTATCGTTTTTGCTTCACAAATTGATACTCTACAGATTAAACAAAAACAAGCAGAAGCAGAAAAGGCATTGTCCATTTTTTGTCCAAAGTGCAGAGACAAACATCCAAAAAGGGAATGCCCACTGAACAATGTTCAGGTATGTCTTATTTGTGAATTGGATCATCCTATTGAAAAATCTCCTTCTTTACCAGGTGTAAAAGCATCAATGAAGGTGACTAATGAATAAGCAAAGGCTGCCTATCTAATTACACAAAGAAGACAATGGCAACCAAGAGGCCAAGGTATGAACTCTTGATTCTCTCCTGTAGCACTTAATTATTGGAACAATTAGCTACCTTATGGCCAAATGAATGCTCCCCCTCCAAATCCAATTTTCCCTCCTTATCGGGATTCCAATGCATGATTACCTATGTCCCAACAAAAGAGTCACCATGGGAAAAGGAACCCATATTGGAGAGGCCCTCAACAACAACTTATCTATCAAAACCATCAACCAAACCTCTATCAACAATAGTTCCAACCCTAGTATCAGCAGGAACAACTGCAGTTACCTCCCAATACCCCACAGAACAATCCTCCCTTACGACCTCAGATGCCTGTGCAACCTAACCCAAAACCAAATAATAAGGCTGTTCATAATATTGATATATATAATGTTCCAGCTCTGTCTATTACTCCTATGCCTTGTGATGAGATAAAATTAAGATCATGGAGAATAGTCGGGCCCATAGTTGAAGATGCTCCATCTTCAGAATTAGACAAGGAATCAGAGGAAAAACCATTTGTCGATACAGAATAAATTGAACAACCTATTAAATAATCAGCAGACCCCCCCATTCCCTGAAAGAATGGAAATTACCAAAACTCTGGAATTACCATTCTTCAATTTCTTAGGAGAATTTCAAAACCTGCATGTTAAAATTCCACTATTGCAATCGATTAGAGATGTCCCTATTTATGCCAAGACTACAAGATATCTCTATATCAGAAGACCCAAAAGGAAACCTAGGGACCCCCTCACAGTACATGTAGTGGGGAACTTGTCTGAAATGAGGTTAGGAAAAACCCCACCCATTAAATATGGTGACCTAGGAAACCCTACAGTCATTGCCAAAATTGGACAAACACCTGTTCCCCATGTGTTAGTTGACTTAGGGGCAACAATTAATATTATTCCAATAGAAACTACACAATTTCTACAACTCAGAACGCAAGTCCGACCTACTCCTACTGTTTTAGAATTAGTTGATTGTTCCACCATCAGACCAGAAGGAGTAATCGATGATTTAGTCATTTCAGTTGATTCATGGGAGTATCCTGTTGATTTTGGCATTTTGCAACCCAAAACCCGTCTGGGGGGCCACCCTCTAATTCTAGGAAGACCATGGTTAGCTACAACTGATGCCTTCATTGGTTTTAGATCTGGTTCGATGACCATGTCTGATGGTTATGACATGAAAAAAATTACCCTGTATCCTCATGCTACACCCAATATGGAACCTGAAAATTCTTTATGGATGAACATTGAGGATGAAAGTGCTCTGCTTGTGTTAACCATAGGAAAATCCCTGAGTTTCAAATATGAGATAGAGGATGAGTTAATAATTTTTTTTATCTGTGACCCCTCTACTATTACACAAAACACGCACCATTGATTGACTGGAATCTTCGACCCTATTGCCCAGGAAGAGAAGAGCCCAGAAATGTTCTCTAAAACTACTGTAAATCAAATCGATTTAGCTATAACAAAAAATGTTGTAACAACAAATGTTGAAACAACAACAACCGAATTATTTCCCAAAGTCAGTTCTAAGAGCATCATTATAGAAATTGAACCTAGAAAAACCATGAACATCAATCCCGATTTATCTATTGCTGAAACTCGTCGATTGATGAAGTTACTAATTGAACATAAGGAGGCATTTGCCTAGGATTACATGGATATGAAAGGAATTTATTCTGAACTATGCACCCACCATATATACATCAAGGAATAATGTCGACCCATTTGCCAACCCCAAAGGAGGATGAACCCTAATCTTAAAGAAATAGTTAAAGAGGAACTCCAGAAACTTCTCAATGTTGGATAGTGAGCGGGTTTCACCATTGTTTATTTTACCTAAAAATAATGGTAAGTGGAGAGAGAGTGTGGACTATAGAGCCCTAAATAAGGCCATGCAGAAGGATCATTTCCCTCTGCCATTTATTGATCAGGTTCTAGACAACCTAGCTAGGAAAAAGTTTTTTTCTTTCCTATATGGATTCAGTGGCTATAACCAGATAAAAATTTCTCCACAAAACCAAGATAAGACCACCTTTACTAGAACTTGGGGTACATTTTCCTAAAATTTTCTCCCATTTGGATTGTGCAATGCACCAGCCACTTTCCAAAGAGCTGTAATTGGTATTTTTTATGATATGGTGAATGACTATATGGAGATATTCATGGATGATTTTACACCTTATGGTATTGATTTTGATGAAGCTTTGACTAATCTGGAAAAAGTGGTTAAAAGATGTATACAGTCTCATCTTTCTTTAAGCACAAAAAAATTCCATATGATGATAAGCAAAGGTGTGGTGCTAGGACACTTCATTTCTTATGTAGGAATTTAGGTAGACCCAGCCAAAATCCAAGCAATTTTGGACATTCCAACTCCATCAACTCAGAAAGAGGTAAGAAGTTTTTTAGGGCATGCTGGATATTATAGGAGATTCATTAAAAAAAAATCCAAACTTGCCTCTCCCTTGTTTTTCCTATTAACAAAAGATGTTGACTTTCGTTGGACTAACAATTGTGAATTGTCTTTTACAGATATGAAACATAAATTATCCACAACTCCCATTCTGAGAGGGCCCAATTGGGCTTTGACTTTTCACATTTATTTAGATTCCTCAGACAGTGCAATTGGTGCGGTACTAGGGAAGCAGGAGGACAAAGAACCCTATGCTATCTACACAGATCATGTTTAGTTAAATTGTATAGTTACTGAAAGAGAATTCTTGGCAATAGTTTATGCAATCAATAAATTCAGGAATTATGTCACTGGTTATCCTACCATTATTCATACTGATCATACAAAAATTAAATATCTTATGAATAAACCTATTACTAATGCCAGAGTAACAAGATGGTTTCTATTACTTTAAGAATTTGACATCAATATAGTAGATATACCACTGAAAGAAAATGTGGTTGCTGATTTTCTCTCAAGACTGCATATAAATGATGATAATTCACCATTAGATGATTCCTTTCCAGATGAACATTTGTTTGTAGTATCTTCTTACTCACCTTGGTATGCAAACATTGCTAATTACTTGGTTGCAGGGAAGGCACCTCCACATCTATCTCCAAGAGAAAGAAGGAAAATCATTCAGAAGAGTGCTCGATATAGTTAGATAGAGGAGTACCTTTTCTACATAGGCTTGTATCAAGAAATCAGGAGATGTGTGAGGGATGATGAATTTTATGAGCTTCTCAAAGCTTGCCATGATGGCCCTTGTGGGGTTCTTTTTGATGATAAAAGGATTGGACATAAAATTTTAAGGATGGGCTATTTTTGGCCCACCATATTTCAAGATGCCAAGAAGTATGTCCAGTCCTGTGACAGTTGCCAATGAATGGGTTAGCCAAATCATAGGGATGAGATGCCTCTCTAGCCTCAAGTAGTGTTAGAGTCTTTTGAGATATGGGCCATGGACTTTGTAGGGCCCATTAACCCACCTTCTAATCAAAAAGTTTATATATTGGTATGTATAGATTACATGACCAAGTGGGTGGCGGAAAAAGCACTCATCAGGGCCTCAGAAGAAGTTGTCTTTGCATTCTTGTTTGAAGATATCTTTGTTAGGTTTGGAATTCCCAGAGAATTAATAACTAATGGAGGACCCCCTTTCACATCACATAATTTTGAATCCCTACTCATTCAATATCATGTTTTACATAGAAAAAATTCTCCATACCATCCACAAGGTAATGGCCAAGTAGAAAGTACCAACAAATTCATAGAAACTATTCTTACTAAGACAGTGAGAGAACATCTTAGGGATTGGTATGACATATTGCATGAATCTCTATGGGATTATCGAACTACTTGGAGGAACACAACTGGTTTTTCTCGTTATGAGTTTGTATATGGAAAAATCCCTGTTTTTCCCATTTAATTCGAAATCAAAACTTTAAGAACTGCATCAGCAGTCAACCTCGACTTGACTATGGCATAGAAGGCCAGACTGTAGCAGCTGAATGAGATTGATGAAAAGCATTTGGACACTATTCATCAAACCATAGTGATTCAACAACAAAGAACAAAATGGCATGACTGAGTCATCAAGAAGAAATTATTCCAAAAAGGGGATTGGGCTCTATTGTATGATTCATGCTTTAAATAATTCCAGGGTAATATGTGTACACAATGGCTTGGACCTTACGAGGTAGACACTTTTTTTCCCAATGGGACAATCAGGTTAATTACTATTGACGGATCCAATACACAGTTATATGCAAATGGTCATTGCTGGTGCCTGTATTGCTGGTGCCTGGATCCAATACAGATTACCAATTTTTAAAGGGAATGGATCCTTCTCCTTTCCCTTATGAAATTTAGAACATTTTTCTTTCAAATAAAATTTTGTATATAAATAAGTTGTGCAATTTGAAATTTTCTGATTTTGCTTCACGCATTTCATTTATCTATTTTTCTATTTTTTCTAATAAATTCAGCCTAGATATCAAGAAGTTGCTTGTGTGTGGATAAACTGAAGAACACTGAGGTAGATTACAGCGGAATAAGACAAAGGATTAGTTTTTAGAAGTTGAAAAACTTTCGAAAAACTACGTATTTCTGTGTTCGGGTTGATTTACATGTTGTTACACCCTTTGGCTAATTTCCATGCTGTTACACCCTTTGACCGATTTCCATGATGTTACACCCTTTGGTTGATTTACATGTTGTTACACCCTTTTGGCCGATTTCCATGTTGTTACACCCTTTTGGCCAATTTCCATGATGTTACACCCTTTGGCCGATTTACATGTTGTTACACCCTTTTGGCTGATTTCCATGCTGTTACACCCTTTGGCCGATTTACATGTTGTTACACCCTTTTGGTCGATTTGCATGCTTTACACCTATTCCCAACTCTTTTTCCTTGCATGCAGTTACACCTAATGCCACAGTTCCAGCCAAACTATCTGTTGATACACCTACTGCTATCATTCGTTTTGGCTATTTTCTTAGCATTTGTGCCATTTCTACATATGGCAACATTATTGTTTTGTCAAGATTTTCGCCATTTTTCAAAAATTACTTTATGCTCTCTCTGTCCCACAAGGGTTGCTTCATCATTACTTAACTCCACATCCACATCTTTCTAAACTGTTCAACCACAGAAAGGACTCCACTTATGCTCCACTTGTCAT
Source organism: Picea engelmannii (assembly GCA_009831015.1). Lineage (NCBI taxonomy): Eukaryota > Viridiplantae > Streptophyta > Pinopsida > Pinales > Pinaceae > Picea > Picea engelmannii. Next base: position 239,527 of record ML777552.1, read on the forward strand.
ATCGTCATTTCTCACGTTCGAGATCCATCTCTCATTATTACAACCATTCCACACAGATCAAATGGTGGTTGGATAGTGCAGTTATTCGGATAGATCGGTTCGTGCGGTAATTTATGAGGTACGATTACTAAACCTATGTGTCCAAGTGATGTAAGATATGAAATCAAGTTTCAATGCCTATTTTTCGTTTGTCCTAAATTCATTGCACCCTGAACCAATCAAATTAGTTGGGGGGGGGGGGGGGNTATAAACACCTCTACCACCTTTTAGACCACGCTTATTTTCATTGAGACATTGTGTTCTTTATGAAATCCTCTTTCAAACTTGTTGTGACTCTGGGGAGGTTCTGGTTTCTCCTCCTTTGTGACTTTTAAGACTCCAAACGACATCATGGGAGGATCATCTGTGAGATATGAGCCGGAAAATCTAGATGCGTTATTGCTACAACCAGATGTTTACCATTTTTTTCTATAGGCCGGATGGATTCCTTATTTCAAGAAGCTATAGAGGTTCAACAAAGAAAAGGTATTGGAGTTCAGCCAGAACCTTACATAAGGGTATTGAATAGTGAACGGGGTGAGAATTCTAGTGACAGAGGAACCTATGGTTGTCGTTACAGGATTGCCCATAATAGGAAACAGGTGGTTTAGCAGAAAAGAACATCTTCCCAAAGAAGAGAAGGATTTTCTCATTAAAGATGAGTGTGTGCAGACCAAGGGCTCTAGTGTCATTGTCAATTCCTTACCAGCACCCTTGGGGAAAGTTGTCAAATTTATCAAAAGTTACATCACCTACGAAGGACGATACCAAGTTGTTTATTTTTCTGACTTTATCATACTATCCCATTTGAGACATTAGAAATTAATCAACATGCCTTATTATATTCTTCGGTCTTTGCATAATATGGCCCAGTTCCTCAAACGATCCAAGTACCCCATGAATTGTCTTTCCAATCATAGACTCATAGGCTTGTTGATTCATAGAGGAATGAGACTCCCTCACAACCCATTACCTGAAGTGTTTGTGCCATCTATTGTCCCTGTTTCCATAGCCAACCCTGAACATACCATTTATGCACCTGTTATTACAGCCAACCTAGACAAGTCAACTGATGCACCTGTTGTTACAGCCGACCCAGAATAGTCAACCCATGTATCCTCAAATGCACCAGAAGTTAAAACCTCGACTGTAATTCCCTGTAAGACAACTTCGAATACCAAATGAAAAATCAGAAGCACCTCTCACACAACTCAGAAAGACCTCGACAGTATTCAGCCAACACAGATTAACCGTATTCATACAGATGTGATTGAGCCTCACGAGCCTCAGTCCTTGGATTCTATAGAGGTTGTTACAGAATTTGCTCCTACTCCTAAAGCTAAGAAAGGGGAAACTCTTACCCCTATTTCTACTTTACCAAGGAATCGAACTAGGTCAAAAAAGTTAATTTCAACAGAAGTTCAGGCCCCCATTATAACTGACAGCACAACAACTACTTCTATTGTTGAGCCAACAATAAATCAGAATCCTTCTATCGCTGCAACAGTTGTTCAAACCCCTACTGTCAATGCCACTGAATTGCCTTAGAAAATAAAACGTCGATCTAGAAGGAAATCTCAGAAAGATATCGACAAAGTTGTTGCGACAGAGTGTCCTAATAATGTTGATACTCAGACACTTCCAGATTTTGATATCAATGATATCAATCTAAGTGAAAGGCTCACTAATTTTATGGAGGTATGAATTACTGGTTTCACCTTGTGCAAGGAATTCCAAGACAATATTTCATCCTTGCAGGCAGAATGTGAACGAGTTGTAGCAGAATCATCGAATCTACTTGATATTTTGTACATCATTCGTCTGGTGACGAGGTACAGATATTACCAGACCCTAGCATCCCATAATTTCCTCCTTGTATGGTTGTTGAAGAACTCCTTCTTCTTCTAGATTGATTCTCGAAGAACACCCTCCTTCTCCTAAACCTAAGAGGAGATCTTCTATTTTTATATCTACCTTACCAAAAAGGAGAACAAGGTTGGCAAGACTTATTGAAGCTGCAATTGGATGGAAACATATAGAGAAATCAGTGCCCATTCTTCTCCCATTATCCTTAGTTGTTCAAAATGAATTTGTTACACAAGAACCAACCTCTTCCCCGAAATTAGTTGTCACATAAGAACCAACTGACCAGGAAGAGGTTGTCACACAAGAACCAACTGACTAGGAAGAGGTTGTCACACAAGAACCAATTGACCATGAAGAGGTTGTCACACAAGAACCAAATGACCAGGAAGAGGTTGTCACACAAGAACCAGTCATGCCGGATGTCACTGTTACGCAAGAACCAGTTACAGAAACTAGAGAGGATAATGATGATGTGCCACTTTCTTAGTTATTTGCTCAGATTGAAAAGAAGATACAAGGTATTTAGAATGCCAGGATTTCTGAAATAAGAAAAGAAAATGACCACCTCAAAGCACAGTTAAATTCCCTAACCAAGGACTTGCAAGTTGCTCAACAAAGGAACTCAGGGAATTCAACTTTGGGAATATTAGCTCAGGAAGCAACTGTTATGAAGGAAAATGAAGAGAACATGTGCTACCAATGTGGTAATATCTATTTTCAGGCAAGATATAAAATTGTCAAAGTACCAATGAATGGACAGGCTGAGGAACCAACCAATTTATCAGTAAAAACAGAATGTGACCTTATTGTTCTACAAGAACCAGTAAGCCAGAGGAGATCTCGACATCATAAAGTAGTTGTTGATTTACCAGCATCTTTAAAACAAACACCTATGTTACACTTACCAGCCATAACTCCATCAACTCAAACTGCTTTTGTTCTTAAAAACAAAGAAAGACAGACATATTTTTGAAAATAGCAGATGTTGGGGGTACACATAGGTTTTTCCAATACTGGTACTTAGTGATTGTATTAGCAATTTTGCACTAGAGGAGTCACCTCCTTAACTCAGACTCAGTTCCAGGCTTGAATGAGGTTTGCATGAGGACATGCAATGTTTTCAGTTGGGGGGCATGTTAGGACCCCGAAATGTTCCTTTTTCACCATCTCTTTTGCTCATTCAAACTTACCAATTTTATGCTAAATGCCTAATAATTGTTGCTAAGACCCTTTTTCCCAAGGTATGCATCATTAATCTTTCTTTTATATTTTATTCACTTTAACATGTTGGATTGGTAGCGTTTCTCATATTTTATCCATGAATATTCAAACTAATGATTAAAATTTGTAGAACAACCAAGTCTTAAAGAAAGATCATTGTTGTTACACAAGGTTGTTACAGTTGTGTGCCAACTCTACATGTTGTTACACGACTACAACAATTGCACACCCTTTTTGGAATCTTCTACACCTGCTGCAATAGATATCCATCGATCCTGGAAGCTCGTCCTTCGTGCAAATTCGAATCATGAAGACTAATCTTCAAGGTTGTTACACGTTTTGGTTCACATTGATGATGAAGATCATTTAACAGATTGTGTATATCATACGAACATCTTGAGAATATTTGATTCTCAAAGCTGTTCCGAGTCCGTTTTCAACTTAATAAATCTGTATTTAAATAGCAGAGTTGTTGTAATCATTAGCACCGAATTTTAGCTGTGAACAGAGAGTGAAGAAGAGCACATTGTATCTGAACCTTTTTGGCGAATAAATAAATAAGTGTATTGAGTTTCGTTAAACTACCGTAGTCTATTTTTGAGTGGATTCAGTGAGAGATAAAGGGCCCACCTTCCTCACATACTCCCCTTTGTTTTGTTGTTTAGATTAATTTATTTGATTTGGATAATTGATCTGTTTAGCATTTCTAGCATATATCTATTTTTACAGTCAGTTCTTTCCTGTTTAATGTGCATCTGTGTGTCTCATGAAAATTAGAGTAAATTGTTTGATACCGCTGGAGAATTTCTTTCCTTTCCTACATTAGATTTAATCTCTGAAAACAAAAGTGTGAATTCCTTTTCTGCAGTTAAGTAGGTCTCCTTTCAGCAAGTAGCATAGAGTTTCTTTATGTAAGAGTAAAATAGAAAGTTGAAATAGATAATCCAAGATTCTTATGCACCCATTAGTTCATGATTTCATTTATGCAAGTGTTATTTTGATTCTGTAGAAGCTCCAGCTGTGTCAGCAACTTGTGTTAAATTTCAAACTTTCAATTAGGTTTCTTACTGCAATTTGAATATATGTTACTTCCACAATCTAGCATAGACTGTGCACAATTATCTTGCAATAAAAAAACTTCCCTCGGTTTGACAATTTTTATTAAGCACCTTAATTATATTTTAATTAGACAATTAAAATTCCCAACACCCTGTACCCTTAAACTTGAGTTGGGATAAACACTTTCCTCCCTCAAAGTTTATAACCATGTATCCAATATTACAACATTATTCCTCCCTCAAAGTTTATAACCATGTATCCAATATTACAACATTATTCCTCCCTCAATTGTATAACCTGTGTCTATGTCTAGACCTTACACCATTGAAGCACAAAACCAAGGGTATGCATGCCCAAATTGGTCTTATAGTTGCATTCCCATTCACACAAACATATGAACATCCAATTGTGATAATTACCAATCCTATGAAAAATTCACCTATATCATTTATTGTCTCACTTCCTACTCTAAATACAATTACATGCATTGAGTCTTCATCCTCTCTTTGTAGTTTTTCATCCATTATCCATTCACTCTCAACATATCTCATAAAACCATGGGCATATAGAGTGAATTACACAATCTCATGGAGTTCCAAAAACATCACACAAACATAAAAAATATTTAAACAAAATTATTTACACCCAGGATAAGGGTCAGACTAACCACCTATCCACTTGGGACCGTGACTTAATTACAACAACTAATTGTAAATGACGCATACAATATTGAAAGTATATTCTACACAAGAATACATAAAACAATATGCTAAAAAACAGATTAAACCCTCATAATTTATTAATCTCTCATGTGCATTTCTTGTGTGCTCAACCAAAAAAATATTTTATCAAAGTCTATTGCTATTGTTTTTCTCTCATCTATATTTATAGAATTAGAGCATCCTACCAAGAAATAACTACTAATAACATCTCCAATCTCTTAAACTAGGATCTCAAGGTGTATAAATTTCCTTTTATGGTGATGAAGTAACAATATCCACCAATTCATTTCTTCTAGGCATCAAAGATTCTATGCCATCATTGAGTTTTGAGGCAATACTTTTCATTATTATTATGTTTTTCTCACCCATGACTATATTGTAGGGACTACACTCACTTACTGCATTTTTGTGACTCTATGCACAAGCTCAACTTCATCGACAAATTTCTAGCAATCAGGTTCATCTTGAGATCCTCTTCATGACAAGTTGTCATCCTCATCCACCAACGAAAATCTCAACATATCCACTTCATATTCTTATTTATCTTCATAATTTAAGCCACAACCACCCTCTTCATAACAAATTCTTACATGTATTTGAAAAGAGCATTGTGTTTAGGACATAGAGGCCCTCTATGAATGGCATCCTTAACTACATTGACATTACCCCCATCACCATTCTTCTCTTCACCATCACATTATATATATATTATATGTAATTAATATATATATATATATATATATATTTATATATATTAATTACATGAATGAAACATCCCCGCTATAATTCCCAGTTTAATTAATGCTTAATGTAGATATTGCTATAATTTTAGAAGTTACAGTTATCTTCTTTAACATTCATTAACAATTGCATGTAATAGGATCAATGAAAGATAAAAAAATATAGAACACAAGATATATCCTAGGAAACCCTCATGGGGGAGAAAACCCAACGACCAATTCTTTAGTATAGATTCCTTCAACCAATACAATGTCACGTTATAGCTCTCCACAAATAGACCAAGACCAAGATACCAAAGACTAAGAAACCAAGACCTACTACACTAGACCTCCTTTTCTATGCTCCAAATACACAAGAGAAGGTGAGTTTTGTGTGTATACAAATGAGAGGAACTCGACCTCTATTTATACACATAACTTGACTCCAAAAAAGATGCAACCCTAAGAGGGGTCATTTTGACTTTTACAATAAGGATAGCAATAAAACAATAATTTCTTTTGAGCCGATTTATACAATAATATTACAATAAACTTCTCGAGGTTTGACCAATACATACAAAAGAATATATTTCATAGTTACATCAAAATATCAACACTCCCTCTTAACTAGGAATGTATTCTTTGTTTCCATGCGAGCTCGTGACCATTGGCTATTGAACATATGAATCTATACATCATCATATACCCATAATACAACATGACTTCATAACTAATGCATCTAAGGCCTGTGGGTATCTCTCAAATAAGTTCAACATGTCACGATGACATCCACTACCCTGCAATGCATATGTACCTCATTATGTGTACCCTTGTGACTTCAAAGCCAATGCATCCAAGGCCTATGGGTAGATCTCAAATATCTACAACATGTCCCCAGGACATCCACTACCCTGCAATGCATTTGTACTTCATCACTCCCTATAAAGAGGGACCATGCCAAGCTTGTCCCTGAAGTGATTGAGATTCATCCTCAATAGTGGCTTGGTCAACATGTCTACAACCTACTCCTCAGTAGTCACATATTGTAGCCTCATTTCTCCCCTCTGCACCATATCCCTAATACAGTGATATTTGACCTCTATATGCTTCAACCTATCATGGAACACCAGATTCTTTGGAAACTTCATGCAACTCTAGTTATCACACCAAATGAAAGTTGTCTCCGGTTTAAGACCAAATAACCCATACAACATATTCTGAAGCCACAATGCTTCTCTACATGTTGCACATGTTGCCACATATTCAGCCTCAACTGTACTGAGTGCTACACATGACTTCTTCATGATGCTCCACGAAACCATACTGCAGCCTAGACTGAAGCAATATGTCAAAGTACTCTTCCAATCAGGAATATTGTCGGCCCAATCTTAATCCCAATATCCATATAAACCGAACTCATGGTTTTTCACATACCTGAGACCATAATCCAATGTACCCTTATGGTACCTTATCACATGTTTTGTTGCGACCAAATGAACCTGCCTGGGTTTCTCCATATACTGACTCAGGGTGTTCACAACAAAAAATATATCCGGTCTTGTGTTCATCGAGTACATCAAAGAACCCACCATATTCCTGCATAAAGTAACATCCACAACATCTGAAGGCGTATCCTGCAACAACTTCAGATTTGATACCATAGGTGTATCCATTGCCTTGCAATCCATCATCCTGAACCTCTTCAGGATTTCCACTGCATAATTCTCTTGATTCATAAAGATCTCATCATGTCTCTTCCATATCTAGAGACCCAAAATTTAATGCATTATCTCTAGGTCTTTCATATCATACTCAACAACCAGTTTTCTCTTACGCTCTGAGATGAGCATTTCCACACTTGTTAGAAATAGGTCATCCACATACAACAATAGTATTACCGGACCATCATCCATAACCTTAAATTAAAGTTTAGGATCTTCATTGCTCTTTGTAAATCCTAAGCTTGTTATAAAAATGTCAATCCCATCGTATCATGCTCCGGGTGCCTACTTTAATCCATATAAATCCTTCTTCGATTTGCACACATGCATATCCCTGTCATGTACCTAAAATCCTTGTGGTTTCTCCACATATAATTCCTCTTTTATTTCACCATTCAAGAAGCATGTCTTCACATCCATTTGATGCACCTTCCATTTCATTATTGCAGCCAAAGAAAGTATAGTATTTATCAAGGTATATCTCACCACGGGAGAAAATGTCTCCTCATAGTGAATGCCCTCTTTCTGAGAGAATCCTCGAGCCACAAATCTAGCCGTATACTTTTCTATACTGCCATCAGCTGCATGTTTCATTTTGTAGATCCATTTTGAACTTACTACTAATTTATCCTTTGGTCTAGGGACCACATCCCAAACATCATTCTTTAATATGGATTGATATTCATCCCCCATGCCATCCCTCCATACCTTCTTTTTTGCAACCTCTTCATAATTGGATAGTTTTTCATCCATGATATAACACAAACATGCCACATAGATGGAATACAGTTTCGACTTATTACTTTCCCTGAGACATTTTTTTTGGGCACCGTATATTTCGTCATCTCTGATGAGCTTCTATGTCCAAATTGGTATTCTCTTGCGAGAAGGAATCTCTACTGGCCTCTAAGGTTCTACCATTCCATTATCCTCATGAAAGACTTCCTCTGGTTCAATTGCTTCTACCTCTGGAACTCTAGTAACTTCATTCTCCTCCTCATGAACCTAAGTCCTATTTTGATTTGTTGACAGATGCACTCTTATCGAAGGTGACATCTCGGCTAATGTCAACTTTTAGGTGACCAAGAATATATATCATGTATTTCTCCAATGTGTCACTATAACCAATAAATATGTGATTATTTCCTGATGGATCCAATTTTTTTCTCTTTTCCTTGGGGACATGCAAAAATACGAGGTATCCAAATATCCTTATATGGATGACTTTCAGATTTTCTCCTGAAAACATCGCATCTGGTGTATTGTTTTCAGGTACTTTGTGGGGACTTTGTTTTGCATGTACACTATAGTATTTGTTTCTTTTTCCCATAGATGCATAGGTAGATATTGATCATGGATCATAGCCTTCACTGCTTCCATGATTGTCTGATTCTTCCTTTCCGCTACTCCATTTTACTGAGGATTGTAGAGAGTAGAAAGCTTCCTCTTAATCCAATCTTCCTTGCAATATTATTTGAATTCCTCTTATGATCACAAGGTATTTATCTTATCCTCTATCATGTTTTCCACTTAGTGAAGTTTCTAGCATTAGTCCACACACATCCAAATGCATGATGTCCAATACTCATTTGGCTCTACTATCCCTGTTGGGAAAAGAGTGCTTCACGTTCTTTCCTTCTGCACAACCTTTTCACACGTTGTCTGGTTTTGTTTGAATCTATGGCAGTCCTATCACCATCTTCATCACACTCGGTAGGGCCTTGTAATATAGGTGAGAAAGTATCCTATGCCATAATTAACTGGGATTCATAGTTTCATGAATTAATGTTGAATTTGATCGCCCTTTCAATTTGTAGATTCCTCCCTCTTGAACTCCAATCACCATAGAATCATAAAAAGTATTTCCTCTAGGCCACGAAATAAAATTTCCATGAACAAATGAAACTTTGTAACCCTTCTCATCCATTGTTGAAATCGAGAGAAGGTTCTTCTTCAATCCTGGAAAATAGACAACTTCCTTCGTCTTCATTAGCTTTCCTGAGTCTAACTTGTAGGAGGTTTATCCTACTCCTTTGATCATATAATAATAGTCATCTCCCAATTTCACCTTGTGTGGTGAATCCTTATGAGTAAGGTTAGACAAGGAGTTTTCATAACTTTTCATCTGCTTGGAAGAACCATTGTCCACCATCTAAATGTCACTTCCATGAGTGAAATTTCCTATAAGGGATGAGATAAGAATGTACTCATTGTCACTTGATTCATCTTCCTTTGCAACCTTATTGGGTGGCTCATCATATTCATATGTATGAACATGATTCCTTTTACATCCTTTCTTTTCCCTTGGTCTCTGAATGACGGAATAATTCCTAGAAATGTGTCCCATTTTCTAACAATAGAAACACATGATATTTGGGTTGTTTCTTTGACCCTTTTGAAACTTCTTGCTCTTTCCTTTCCTGGTGTAGGCAGTTAGGGCTTGTTCATCATATGTCATCTTCTCTTTTCTTTTTTTCATCCTTGCTTATTCTTTGTTGTAATCTTCCCATATCCTACTAAACTTGGGTAGCTTCCTTCTTGATCATATCCCTTGAATAAATGTTTCCGATGACCTTTGGAGGCCATTAAAGGTGGTCATCACCATTTCTTATCCATTCATTGTATCACCAATGGCTTTTATCTTCTCTTTGATCTGGTTCACTCTTGAGAAGCAAGATTGGATGGTTTCTGAATTATGCATCCTCATGTTCTTTAACTGAGTTCCCAAGGTCATTCTTCAGTTGATGTTGTTTCCTTCAAACAATCAAGTTAAGGAATACATCATTTATTTTGGAGTGGATAAATGAATATATGTGATGAATAATATGGTCCTTAATGGAGTCTGCAATAATCCTGTTTGCTTTGACCATATCCTTCTTGTGATTTTCTTTAGTCTCATCTCCCTCTGGTCCTAAAACCTCTTCTTTAGTGAACTTCTCTAGATCATGTTATTATAGGAGGAGGGATATTCTATACCTCCAAGGTCTAAAGTTGTCATCTCCCTTGATATTCTCATCAATCTTGGTTTTGGTAGTCATTTTTCCCCTAAATAACAAATTTTGGATTCCAAAGATCTGATCCAGGGAAAAGATGTGCTCCACTAGGGAACACTTGGTGGTGGTATTTTCTTGTCCAGAAACCACTCCTATAAATAAAAATGACTCCTTTTATCTTCTAGATCTACGACATGTCTTCTATTTAGGCCTGCTCTGATGCCATGTTATAATTTTAGAATTTACAGTTATCTTCTTTAACATCCATTAACAATTTCATTTAATAGGATCACTGAAAGATAAAAAATAACAGAACACAAGATATATCCTGGGAAACCCTCGTGGGGGAGAAAACCCAACAACCAATTCTTTAGTAGAGATTCCTTCAACCAGTACAATGTCATGTTATAGATCTCCACAAATAGACCAAGACCAAGATACCAAAGACTAACAAACCAAGACCTCTTGCAATAGAAATCATCTTCTATGCTCCAAATACATAAGAGAAGGTGAGTTGTGTGTGTATACAAATGAGAGGAACTCGACCTCTATTTATAGACATAACTTGACTCTTGAAAAGACACAACCCTAAGAGGGACCATTTTGGCTTTTAAAATAAGAATAAAAATAAAATATTGATTTCTTTTGAGCCAATTATAAAATAATATTACAATAACCTTCTTGAGGTTTGACCAATACAAATACAAAATAATATATTACATAGTTACATAAAAATATCAGCATATGTAATGTGTGGCTATGACCAAGCAATATATATGAGAATTGTATTTCTGAATTTTAATAATAAAATGTGAACAATTGTTGGGGGACTGATCCGGATTTTATGAGAAGAATGAAATCAATACAGATTATTAAAATATTATTAACACAGAATAACAGAGATACAATAAAACTAGTTTTCTATTCAATAAGTAAATAAGCTGAAACTGTAAAATGCAGCGGAAAATAAGCTTGTTGGAATGGTGGTTTCTTATCTCTGAGAAGAGATGTGATGGTTGCTCTAATTCGCAAGAAGATGATTAAAATGAGGCTTTGAAGGCCTTTTTACAATAAACAGGAATGTCATTAACCCTAGACATCCAAAAACCTAACCCTAGGAGATGAAGCGCCAAAAGTCATGTGGGCCTCGTTTGGGTAAGTTAGTACATCAACTTCCTGTGGTCGTAACTTTTTCATACAATATTTTATTTAGGTTCACAATAGCCCATTGGAAAGTTCTATCCAAGGACTATGTCAATCCCTAAAAACATTTTTTAGGGCCTCAAAATGGCCCCACAAGTTAGGGACCCGAAAATTAGGAAAAAAACTGCCAAACTCGAAAATTGCCAAAATGAACTAGTTGGAATATATGGGAGGCCACTGACATCCATATGAATCAATCCTCCCCCCTTAGGAAGAAATGGTATCCATTTTATTGAGTTCCCCCATCAGATGAGCACATTTCTGTTGAATTTGGCCCTGGGTGAGCCACTTTCCTTGGTGCAGGAGTTGTCCTGCTTTGACAACTCGATAAAGTTGGATCCTTTGTTGTCGGGTTCCCTTGATCTGTGTGTCCATAATATAATCACTGGATGCATGTTGAATGTATTCAGGGTTGATCTTTTTGGGTGTGAACTTCTCTGCTATCTTTGAGGTGTCCAATAATGGTGGGAAATATGGCCCAAGGAGAGTCGCGTTGAAGACTAGGTGCAAGCCAAGGAAAGGGGGAATGTTGAGCGCAAAAGAATTATCACCCATAGCCTTTGTGATGATGTATGTCCCATACTGGAGTGGGTGAAGCTTCCGATGAGGAAATTTAAGGAATTATTTCTACAAGTGCAACCAAACTTAGTTTCCCACCTGAAACTTATGTGGCACCCAGTGTTAATCATGGCACTGCTTGTACTTGGCATTGGAATTTTGTAAAATATCCTAAACTTGTTGGTAGATGAATGAAACGGGTGGATTTGCCAGATTTTGGTGGAGCAAGGGATGAGTCAGCCGAGGTGGTCGCCAGTGGTAGTGCAACATCCATGGGGCCCAATGGTTGGAATCCCAACCCCACCTGAAAGGGGTTGTGGCCAGTTGAGATATGCAGGGCTCAGTTGTAGCTATGTTGGACATAGGGAAGACTCTCATCCCATGTGCGGGGGTGCTTGGAATTATATATGTGCAGGATATGTACAATAATGCGATTGACAACCTCAGTTTGGCCATCTGTCTAGGGGTGGAAGGAAGTGGATTTGGTGAGCTTTGTCTCCAGCAATGACTAGAGGCTCGACCAGAATGTGCTAAGGAACCGACTGTCCCAATCTGAGACAATGGTTTGTGGGATCCCAAAGTGTACCTAGACGCATTCAAAGAATAGATTTCCAGTGGCCTCTAGAGTGATGTTCTTCTTGCAGAAGGCCAGAATCACCATCTTGGAAAAGCGATCAACAACCACAAAAACACAGTCATTGCCCCTCTTGTTGGATGGGAGGCTCGACATGTATTCCATTGAGATGGATTCCCATGGCTTGTCAGGAGTAGGAAGAGGGGTTTACAGGTCCTGTTTCTTAGTGTTTAGTTTGGAAATAGAACAGGTGGTGCAGGACCTAATATACTTGACGACATATTGTCGAAGTTTCGGCCAGTAGAATTTTTTCTGGAGCACTTGCACTGTCTTTTCAACGCCAAAGTGTCCTGCCACCTAACTCTAGTGAGATTCCCAAATAAGCTTCACGCACTTTCTTGATGGAATTTATATATGGCCCAGACAACACAACAACCCATCCTAAAGATGGAAATTAGCGATCACTGAGTTTGTTCCCAACTTTTGGTAGGTGGTGGAGAAGTCAGGGTTTGTCTCATATAGGTGGGGCCATCTAGAGGTATCATGGTCACAAGAATATATCATTGTGGTGAGTGCCATGACTGGAGATCAGTTGAGGAAATCAACAACTCAGTTGGTACTTATTTTTTATACTTGATGTTGAGGTGGAATTTTTGTAAGTATGTGGACCACTTATGATGGTGGTCATTCTGCAATTTTTCTTGGGTCTAGATGAACTGTAATGGCTTTTGATCAGTGTGGATGACGATATCCTTCCTCATAATGTAATGTCTCAACTGGAAATAGGCTTGCACAATGGATTACATTTATTTGTCATAATTAGGGTACTTACGAACAACATCTGATAGTGTCTCACTATGATTGGACACGGGGTGGTCGTGTTGAGTGAGAACGACACCCACAACATAGTCTGAAGCATCTGTATTGATCTCAAAGGGATGTTGCGGGTCTGGTAATGAAAGTACTAGGGATGAGCATAAACGCTTCTTCAATTCATCGAAGGCTTTTTGTTGGGAAAGGCCCCACACAACCTTTTCCTTACCGCCACCCCTGGTTACTTGGCTAAGAGCCCATGTGATATGAGAGAATCCCAACATGAACCTGTGATAGAAATTAGCGAGGCCCAAGAAGATCCAAAGCTCAGTGAGTGTGGTTGGGGATGACCAGTCATGGATGACCTGGATCTTGGCTAGATCCACATGCACAACATGTTTATCAATGATGTATCCTAATTAATGGACCCTGTCGATGCCAAAGGATCATTTTTCCAAGTTTGCATATAGTTTGTGTTGTCGCATGGTGTGCAAAACCTATTGAATATGCCGCAAGTGTTCCTCCCAAGTCTTGTTGTAGATGAGGATGTCATCTAGATACACCACTAAAAAAGTACTAGTGAAAGGTCATAGGATATCGTCCATCATCCTCATAAACATTGTTGGAGATTTTTTCAAACCAAAGGGCATGACCAACCATTCAAAAGATCTTCTTTTGACTTGAAGGCAGTCTTCCATATATCTTTTTGTTCTATTAGGACCTGGTGGTAACCATACTTCAGATCAATCTTGTTGAAGTATTTGGTCCCCGTGAGCTGATCAAGGCTCGATAATCAATGCAGAGTCACCAATTCTTGTCTTTCTTCTGCACCAATATGATTGGGCTCCCACAAGGCGATGAGTTGGGACGGATGTGCCCCTTGTGGAGAAGTTCTTTGATCTACCTCTTGATGTCCTCATTTTCTAAAAGAGAGTGGTGATAGACCTGCCCATTGGGTAGTAGTGCACCTGGGGTCATCTCGATGGGATGCTTGACCTGGCAGTGCAGAGGTACCCCGGTAGGAGAGGAGAATATATTTGAGTATTCTTCCATGACCTTGTCCAATTTCTTCTGTTGTGTGGAGAGATCGGTCGCGGAGACCCTAGATGTGGTTGCAATATTTCTCTTACTCTGAGAGTGAATCACAAAGAAGAAAAATTTCCCGGTCTAAGAGATGACCTTCCTGCATTGCTTGGCAGGGATCAAGGAAATAGAACTAGGAGGGATTGACTCGGGTATCCGGTACAATTTTATTTCAAAGTAATAATAACACTATGAGACCTACACTCATATATAGCATTACGTTTCCATAAATAAGGTTGGCCCAAAAGAATATTAAAAACTTTGAGAGGAGAAACATCACAAAATACCTCATCTTTGAAGGGCTTGATGTCGTATGACAATAGACACTATCGACAGACACAGAGATATCTTCCTTGGCAGAGCTATCCAATGGTGTAAGGTTACGTGTGCAACATTTTTGGTAGGGCCAACCACTTTATGACCTATAATGGGATGAGGTTCTTCTGGCTACTGCTATCAGTGATGAAGTGTAGTGGGGTTCATTTTATCCACATCTGCGAATGGAAAAGGTACTCACCTTCTTCTGGCTTGTCTGGTTCACCAAGATGGATCTTGGTGGTAGCAAGAGTGGCACTGGGTTCCACGTCAATGATCCGTCTTCCCCTTTATGGTTCTGAATCAGATTCAGAACCCGCATATAATTCAAAGGATTTCACTTTGTCCACCAACGACTTCTTTTAGAGGCAATTAGCAGTGTTATGCCAAGAGCTCTTATGGAAGTTGCACCACTTCTCGGTATCCTTCTTTGTCTTTCATGTGTCCTTATTTTCTTACAGCTTGGACTGGTTGTCCTGATATTGTCCATATTTTCTTTGTCCTTTTTTATGTAGGTTGGGGCTGCCCTTTCCTAGTTTTTTCTGCGAGGGGTTCCAAGGCCCAAATTGTCGTGTCTTTTGTTTGAGCTTCTGCTCGATTTTGATGACATATCGATATCCCGTTCCCAAGGATGAGATGTCCAAAAATTCCATTTCGGTCTATATGTATCTATGCAGAGCACCGCGATACTTGAGCACTAGATTTCACTCTAAATCTTTGATATCCAGCTTGGTGCACAGGGTATGGAAGATATTTGTGAAATCTGGCACTGCTTGGTCTCTTTCTTGCCGCAGTGTGGTCCATTTGGTATACAAGTCGTCATAACTTCTGACAGGGTAGTATTTTTCATTAATAACATCCTTGAAGGATTCGCAGGTGTCCGTGACTATAAATAATGAGGGTTCATTGTTTTCCTTTTGCTCACAAAAATTTTCCCACCAATATTTGACATGGGGAACGGATTTGAGGAGCACAAAAGTAATTTTTTCTCTATTTGAAAAGTTATGGAAAAAAAATACCCCTATCATAGATTCAACCACTTGTCTACAACATCTGCATCTATATGAACTTAAAATATAGTAATATAAAAGTTGATTTTCACCTTGAAGGGGGAAACGCCTCCACTCGAGGAAGATGTGTCGCCTATTGGTAGTCACCGAAGGATTTGCGCGAAACTATCCATCATCTCATTCCTTTCTTGCATGAAAGTTTCCTCAAGAATTTTTTTGAAAGGATCTCATGTCCTATCATCTTTCTTTTCTCCTTACATGAGAGGTCATTTGGGCATGCGAGAGATTGTTTCCTCAAGAGAAACAAGCTCAAGACCCAATTCTTTGTACCCTGACCTCGTTGGGGACATGCATTAAGACGACAAGAAGGAGAACACTCTGATACCACTAATCCAGATTTTATGAGAAGAATGAAATGAATATAGATTATTAAAATATGCTTAACACATAATAACAGAGATACAGTAAAACTGGTTTTCTATTCAATAAGGAAGTAAGTTGAAACTGTAAAATGCAACGGAAAACAAGCTTGCTAGAATGGTGGTGTCTTATCTCTGAGATGGGATGTGAAGGTTGCACTCATTCACAAGAAGATGAATACAATGAGGCTCTGAAGGCCTTTTTAAAATAAACAGGAATTTCAAAAACCCTAAACATCCAAAAATCTAACCCTAGGAGATGAAGCACCAAAAGTCATGTGGGCCCCATTTGGGTAAGTTAGTACGTCAACTTCTCGGGGTCATAACTTTTTCATACGATCTATGTTTTAGGCACATGATAGCCCGTTGGAAAGTTCTATTGATGGAATACACATTATTTTTCTATTCAATCATGTAGAACCCTAAAAACATTGTTTAAGGCCTCAAAACGGCCCCGCAAGTCAGGGACCCAAAAACTAGGAAAAAAATTGCCAAACTCAAAAATTGCCAAAACGAACCAGTTGGAATAGGTGGGAGGCCACCGACATCCATATGGATCAGGGACATTGATAGATATGTGGGTTGATAAATCCACAAGAGAGGGAAATGTCTAGGAGTGTCTAAGAGGGGTTCACTGGGGAAATACCCATGTCTATTAATTCAACCCACTTTCTAAAATTACTATGAGTATATGAACCTTCTATTTTGTTATTGAGTGTTACCAAAGCCAATCGTTGAATGCATGTAATAGGGTCGGTGAGAAGTCACATCCCATATTTATTGGGAGCATGAGGGTTGATTAAAATAAGTTTGGGAAATGTGTAAGTCAAACAAGTAAGACAAAGAGAAGAAATTTGTATGGGCAGTTACAATAGTTTTAGACAATCATGTTTTTGGATGAACAAGAAGTAGAGAACATAAAAGAATAGCATATGAGCTGGAGAGACCATGGAGGACGAATTATGGAGCATTTTTGGATCATAATAGTGAAGATCTAGGTTTCCAGGCTTGAAGGGTGAACGCCTGTGAGATTTTCCTGGTAGTTTTCTTAGCAATGAGCTCCCTTGATTTTATTTGTAGTGAGATTCTTGGTTACCTATGAAATAGAGACCCTAATAAATTAATGGGATGCCCAATGGATTAAAATGAGTGAATGGGTAAATTCCTTGGGTTGGGAAGGTTGAGAGGAAGAAAGTTGGTGGAAAATCAAGATAGTTGTAGGAGAATACTAATAGATTGTGGGATTTTATGAGATGTGAGTGGACTGTAAGAGACCACCCTATTTTGTGGGTTGCTATCCCTAAATCATGAGTGACTTGTTGTTGATATTTGGAATATAAATTCTATAGTTGGGTGGAACATCCATCACAAACAGTTAATTGCACAACCATTTTTAAAAGATGAATGTTTTATCTTATTTTTGTGTATTAACTCTGTGTTTGAGAACAATTTATATGTTATTGTATTTGATTTTATTAGCTCATTTTGTGTTATTTTAGAATTTTGTATATGCATCTAATTCATGGTATCAATAAATGGTTAGAAATGTATATTTTCTTATAGTTGGTAAGCTACATAATTAGTTAGCAGAAAATGTTAATTTTATGAGAATTTCCACATGTAATGGACCTGAGCTGGGCTGGGGAAGATTATAGATTGGTATCATAGATTCTGGTTCAACACTGGACCCATATGGTCCTACTCTATTACATATTGGAAAAATTGCAACGTTATGGGCGAAATTGGCCACACTGTAGAAAAACAGAGGGAATTTTAAATTTTTTTCTCCATCCTACTCGATATCGTTGCACGTGCGACATACTTTGAAAATCGTCGCAAGGGAGATGTCTTTTGAAGGTCATCAAAAGAGAGACAACATTAAATGTGTGTCTCTCTTGTGACGGTGTGGACAATGGATCCCCCCCAACGATAACCCATTATTTGACAAAGTCAACATTGACTTGGTCAACTGTTGTTAGAATTGGGATGTTATAAAATCTATAAATATGTTGTGTTGTAGGGATGTTGCGACAAGTTTTCTATAACAACGACGATTCAAAAAGGGTATAAGGTCTTCTTGGCGAACAAAAAAAGTTTTTTTTTTCATATGTTATAATAGAAAAATATAATAGATATTCTATTATATACTAATCAATTTTATAAGATAATCATCAGTATATGTCTATGGGAAAGAATATCAGAAAACATTAGAGGTGGGAAAAAAATTAAAGAGGGTGAAAAGAGTGATGGTAAATGTTATTTCCCTTGCAAAAATTGTTATACTAGACATCACGAAAGAGTTTTAATAGCAATAGCTAAAAAACATTGTAGAAAATATGGGCACATGGATGGGAGATCAAATGAATATCGTCCCATGGTAATTAGCTATATAT
>ML777552.1:258366-303251 GCA_009831015.1 Picea engelmannii
TATGTATGTATGTATGTATGTATTCATGCATGTATGTATGTATGTATATTCATTATCTATTTTAATATTGATTGTATTCTCTAAATTTTATACTATTTTATACATGCACTAATTTTGCATGATTGTTTGTAATTATAAATCTAGAAATGCCCCCTAAATTTCTGCAGAAAGAACCAAGTAGTATAAGAAATGATGTTGTATAATATGAGGAACATGAAGCGAACAATGAAAATCAAGTTAATGATCCCATGGAAGTAGATGAAAATAATAACATAGTTCAAGATGATGGGACAAATGAAATGATCCAATACTTATTCGGTCATCCAGATGAGGATCATGGGGATATTAGTGATGGTATTTATGATTAACCTCTGATTGAAAAGGAAAATAAACGACTTTATAAAGGGTCAAGAGAAAATACTCTCTCCACTACATTGTTGCTCGTGAACTTAAAGGTTATGAATCATTTGTCAAATGATTTTATGACTTATATCCTAAGGTATGTAATATGTTTCATCACATCTACATAAAGGTTGACTTTTCCCCCCTTTTTTTAGTGTTAATTAATGTGTAAAATAAAAATGCAATATTTACAATTACTATTCTTTACATTAACTAGTTATTTTTTATGTTTTAGATTGTTAGGTGATTTTTTGTTACCCTCGTCAAATATTTTACTTCGCACATATCAAGATTTACATGCCATTATGAAAGACATTGGAATGGAGTATCAAAATACAGATGCATGTCTTGATGATCATATTATATATTATGGACAACATGCATCAAAAATAAAATTCTTGATATGTGGTATTAGTAGATATCAAACTGATCGAGTAACAAAAATGGTGCCTTGAAAGGTTCTCCAACATATTCCCATAATTCCACATTTGTAGCGATTGTTCAGGTGCCAAAGCATATTATATTTTATGGATTACCATGCATGAAAGAGAATTGAAGATGAATTTCTTTGAATTCCTTCATATTGTTATGCATTTAGGGAAATTGTTGTAAAATGGCTAGAATTTACAGATGAACCTCGTAATGTTAGGATTTCATTGGAAACTGACGGTTTTAATCCATTTGGAGAGCTTCAATCTGTTTACTCAGTGTGGCCAATTTTTTTTATCAACAATAAAATTCCTTCTTGGATGTCAATAAAGAGGGAGCACATAATGTTGACAATGATTGTTCTAGGTATTTGTTTACATTAATTTTTCAAATGTATATTTTTCATTTGTCTCTTTTTTTGCATAATATATTTTATTTATTTATTTATGTATATATACATACCATGGTAGTAATTTCAAACAATTAGGTAAGTACCAAGTTAAAGATATGAATGTGTATATCGAGCCTCTTATTGACGAGCTACTAAAGTTATGGGAGGGAATCACTATGTATGACATATGTAAACCAATTGGGAAGAAGAGATTTCAATGTCGTGGAATACTTTTATGGAAAATTCATGATTCCCCAAGACTAACACATTTTTGTGGTATGTAATCTTCCATATTGCATGCTTGAATGGTATATAATTAATTGAAGATGTCATGCATTTTGTTTAAATAATCCTTTCATATATTAATAATTCACATTAATCCATCTGTTGCATGTCTTCAAACAAAGGATAAATGTGCATGTCTAGTTTGTGGTCCTAAGATGAAATCTCATCGGTCAAAATGTTTAGGAAAGGAGGTGTTTGATGAGTATAGACACTTCCTCTATAAGAACCATAATTATCGTACTACTGAAAAATGTGTTTTCAATGGGAAACAAGAGACTGGACTAAAACCACAAAGAATGACACCTCGCCTATGGAAGTTCACATTTGACATAATTAATCCTAGAGGTACGCATTTTGTTTATGTATCGTAAATGGAATCATGTTTTGAAATTTTATTTTAATTATTCAATTTTTTTTACCACATTTGATAAATAGTGTTCTGTTTTTTTCTATGCTTCATCAATGTCATCATCGTGAAGGTAGTAATAATGGGCTTCCATGAGGAATGAAATGTTATCCCACTCAATTCATGAGGTTTCCTTACTATGAGGAGCTAAAAAAAGTTCATTTTTTTGATACAATGCATATTGAGAAGAATGTGATAGAAACATTATGGCGAATCATAGATGGCAGGAGGGATACAGAAAAAATTGTCAAAAATTGTAATGACATTCATGAATCCAATCATGCAATGAAAAGTGTGATAGGATCAAATAGCGATGGAGAAAATAACCTTCCATGGTTATTAATAGAGCAACCAAGAAATGGTGTAAAATAGGTCATTCAAAGAATCAAACAACAATATATTAATGAAGAAATGTGAATTTGGTGGGGTAAAAACACATGATTGGCATACCTTCATTAAGGTAATTAATAATTTTAGTATTCATATTTATATATTGGCCATATACATTTTTTGATATATATATATATATATATATATATATATATATATATATTTGTCTAGTTTTGAAACAAGTAACGATTTTTTTTTATTGTTACAGTATGTTCTACCCCTATCTCTCCCAAACTACTTTGACAACATCATTAAACAAGTTATATATGATCTTGGAAAATACATGAGGTAAGTAGCTGCAATATATATATATGCAAAAAAAATAAAAAATTGTTGTACTTAATGACATGTGTTTTACTTGTAATGTAATATGTATTATGTGTTGTTGATACATGTTATTTTATTGCATCATGATGTGTAGATGGCTGTCATTGAAAGAAATCCATGAAGATGATATAAAGTATTGGAAGAGAGAAATTCCTTGGCTAATGTGTGAAATGAAAAAGTGTCTACCTCCATCATTTTTCAATGCACAAGAAGACTACCTCATACACCAAGTTGAGGAGATTGAAATGTGTGGACTTGTACACACAAGGTCAATGTGGATGGCAAAGAGGCACTTGAAATCATTGAAGGCTTTGGTTAGACAAAGAGAAAGTTTTAAGGGTTCTATGGTGGAGGAATATATGGTATATGAATCCATGGTGTATATTAGTCATTATCTTCCTAAATTAGTAGTGCGGGCTATGCATACAATGGATTGCATTTGGGATGTGAACTCCATCAAAAATTTGAAGGGGAGCGGTTGTTGGGGAAAGATACAACAAATAAAGTGAGAGGTAATTAAACTGTGGATATTTATAATAAACATATTTTTTTGTTTTTTTTGTGTATATGATCGTACTCATTTAATGTTTATTCTTTCATCATTTATTAATATTTACCATGGTTATAACTAATATTTAATATTGGTGAATTGTGATTTTTTGGTCGGCCAGTTGCGCAAGATTGGGATGCACTACAGTTATACATTGCAAACAATCTTGACTGGATGAAGGTATGGATCGATAGATGTAAACAATGCTATGGCAGTAGGTTATCATGGAAATAATTGTCTGAATTGGTTAGAGAAGCTCGTCGTAATGGATATTCTTATGCTACACTGAGGGAAATATATTTAGCATATTTTTTGAAAGATGGAAAGGAAATCCAATTCACCCACTTTATTCAATTATTTTATATTATATTAATGTGACTGTAGGTGTGTTTTTTTCATATTATACTTTCCAAGTTATATAAATTTGTGTATTATTAGTTGACAATGCATCTTTTACATGCCTAGCATATTGCAGTTGAAACACCACAAGGCTATGTGGTGCAATGGTTGTAAATTTTGCATCCAACAGTTGGATGAAACTAGGAAAAATTTTGATAGTGGGATAACTGCAGTATTCCATGTCACTAATGTTTCCTCTAGGAGTGACAGACGTCCTCGAGAATCTAAAAATAGATAGTATGGGTTTTTGAATGATATAATTGAGTGTGACTTTAATTCCTTCAAATTAGTTTTGTTCGATGTCAAATGGTATAGGTTAAAAATGCATGAACATGATGAGGAAAGAATTGTTATTTAGTATGCCAACGGATTTTCGATGATTAAAACACCGGTTTTTGAAAAAGCAAATAACCGCTATGTTTTTCCAAGTTAATGTGAACAAGTCTTTTACTCAAAGGTTCCAAGTAAGAGGGATTGTCCATTTGTTGTTAGATATGATCCAAGAGAAGTGTTATTAAAGTATATTGTAGATGAATAACGTTGATTAATTGGTTTGTTTTTCATTGATGTCAACCCTTGAAGAAAGTTCGGTAGTGAATTCTGGTAGCACAAAAGTTTAGGTGATGGACACAAGTTTGTTTGATGTATAATGGTATGGGTTTTAATACATTTGAAGATAAGGCTATTATATATGGATAGTACATGTCATTCCATTTTCAATGGTATGTGGAACATTAGATAACTCCTCACGGTTAGAGATTTATGGCCATGTGAAGTTGAAGAACCCTCATGAGTCATCTAGAAGCCCCAAAAGGTCAAAGTAGTCAAAGTGGTTGAAAAAAATAAATTATTTAAATAATAAAGTGAAGTGATGAGTGTACTATAAGTCAAAGTAGATGAAAAATATAATATTTAAATAATAAAGTTAATGGAGAACTCACTAATTGTGGAAAGTGGTCAAGTTAAGTGGACTAGTGGTTAGAAGTGGATTATCCCTAAAATAAGGAAAGTGGGTTAAGATGGTTAGAAGGTAACCCCTTGAGGAATCTACATGAAAGTATAAATAAGAGGTAACGGTCTCTCATTTAATCACCTATTGAATATCATTGAATATCTATTTTGTGAAAGGTTATTTGGGTAGGTATTATTGATAGATAAAAGTGTGGAAGAAAAAGTGTGACAGAAAAATAGCGGCAGGAAAACCGCGACAAAAAAAGTGCAGAAGAAAAATCATGGTAGGAAAACTGCGACAGAAAAAGTGCGGTGGGAAAAGTGTGGCAGGAAAAGTGCAGAAATAAAATCGCAACAAGAAAAGTGTGGTAGAAAAAGTGAGGCAGGAAAATCAAGCAGGAAAATTGTGGCAGAAAAACCGCAGCAGAAAAGATGTGGTAGAAAAAACGCGGCAGAAAAATCACGACAACATAACACTACACAAAGAAAAAGGTATGGTTTTCATATGTGTAGTGTTGAATTTATGAATCTAGTTGAGGGTTTTCCTTGTAAATATGTTGGATTCCCTCTTGGAAGTTTAGGGCTTGTTGTAGAATGGTTTTGTGCTAGATCTATTAAAGTATATTGTCAGTACACTTAGTATGATTTATTGGCATATCTTGTGGTGCATTGTGAGAGACACTTTTTAGTGGTATTGGTATATGATTGTCTTATGAATGATACATCCTTGAGGCTACATAAAAGTGAGGCTATGGCACATGGTTTGATGTAAGGTTTTAAGGTATTTGGTTATGGATAGCATGATGTATTGCTAGAGAACTTTTGATGGTTATATTGGTATATGGTTGAGGTACATGTTGGGTACATGGTTGAGACAAGTAGTTGATGAGTTGGCACATACATGAGGTGTATTGTAACGTCCCCAAGGCCGAGCCCCATTGTAAATCATGTTTATGAAATGAATTGTAAATATGTTTTATAGGTTGGTGAGACAAGTTTATATAAGATGATGGGCTTATGTGATTGTTAGGCTAGAGAGCCTAAGGGTTGAAGGCCAAGAGCCTGATTTTGTACATGTATCAATGCAGAACATTAATAAAATATAAACATCGTCGTGTGCAGGCCGACATGATGAATGAGTGATGGGGGACTAAGATTCCATAGAGTGGGCAAGGGATTAGGGGTAGGAAGGTGGGAAGAGGGGCTAAGTGTTGAGCCTAGGGGGCTAAGCCTAGGGGCTTAAGTCCTTGGGGAATAATATTAAAATATTATTCCAAAAGACATGTGAATATTATGTTTTATCCTAAGTTATTTTTGGAAAGACAAGCAACTTCCAAATGGAAGGAACACATGTTGAAGGAATGAATGCAGTTTCATGGGTGACAAGTGTCAACCCGAGCCCATGCAAATAAAACAGCTGAGATGAGTCGTGGTGAGGGTTCCTCCACCATTCAACCCTTGACTGTCTGTTCGACCTCTGGAAGATCCCCATGCATATTCTAAATCGTTTGTCCCGTCCTACCCCTGCAAGAGACCTCGTGCCATTCTGAAACCGNCGAAGTTTGTGTGTTGATTTCCGAGGTAGCCTGTGTTGATTTTTGGAAACGTCGTTACATCCTCTGTCTGAGCAGATCAATCTTGTGTGTGGAGTCTCTGTTCCAAATCCATAACCGTGAGACCATTCTATCATTTCTGATCCTGTTCGAAAGCTCGTGTTTGTTTTCCCTGTTGGTTGTTTTGGCCACGCAGTGCTAGACTGTGTGTGGCTTGTTGGAAAATTTTTACAACACTCTCTCCAGGTGAGAGAGGTGATTGAAGTTGGAAGAAAAAGTTGCTTGGAATGTGAGAAACTCTCTCCAAGTGAGAGAGTGCACAAAGGAAGGAGAGAACTCCTGGAAGGAACATTGTAGCTGCCACAGAGCTCGGAGACTTCCAGTCTGGTCTGTTGCTGAAGCCCAAGGCAAGGGAGGTTAGCAGTCGAAGGATTGTCTAGGTGACAGAGAAGGTGTATACTCCTAGGGTGGAACAGGCATGTGGGGAAGGAAAGTCTATGGGCAGTGAGTATGAGTGGTTCCTGGGAGAGAATATTTTCCTTGTGACTGTGTGTTTTCCCTGTAACCTCAGCCTAGTCTAGGATTCCATGCCTTGGGGTGGAGCTTAGTCCCAGCTCGGGGGTGACCCACTGCTGAGCTTGATGAGAAGTGTGGTCTAAGTCTGGGAGGTTCGTGGAAGGCCTGCACCTGGTTGGTGGAATTACCACCGTTTTCAAAGATAAGTACCAGATGATGTTTTAATTACGTTACTGCATGTTTGTGTATTTATATTTATCATGTATTCTGCTGTGCATACGAATTAATGTTAAATCCATTGATTATTTATAATAGTAGTAATTATTATGGTTACTCTGAGTTTAAATGTGATTCATTTGCTTAAATGCATGTCTTATATATAGAATTAAGTATGAGATTGTTATTCCACGAAGTAGCGCCTACCCGGCCTAGAATTGAAAGGGGGCGTTACTGTTTGGTATCAGAGCGTTACAATAACTAAGAGTGTTACAGTTTGGTATCAGAGCCAAGGTTTCGATGCTTAGCCAAGATGGGCCAGTTGAGTGGTCTTTGGACTGAGGGTTTGAGGAGAAATTGTGTCTGGAGGACCAATTTCAGACCTTTGAATGCTCCTGAGTGTCAAGGAGTTACTTGACCATGTTACCAAGCTCAGGAGGTGTAACGGTGTTATGAAACCGCAGTTGGGGTGGCATTTGGCCACAGGGAGAGAGAACTCCACACCAAAAGTGTTGGAGCCTTAGGATCTGTTTGGGAGGGAAGGTGAACCCTCGTGACTGTCAGACTTGGAAAACATGCGCAGGGTTTAAAAACCCTTTGGAGTTGCACAGTAACGCGGAAATCGCGATACGCAAAATTCTGAAATGATCTACACCGTAGATTGTAAGTGATCATCGGATCAAGTGGAAGAATATACCGTAATTTCATAATTTTGGCAAATGAAAGTTCAAGACGTGGGGATGCATGAACTCCTGATGCCGAAACCCTGAAATGTCGAAAAGATATGCGCTATAGATCAGAGAGAAGTCTAATCGTTGGATTGCCTTGGAATGGACGTGGACACATGGGTGTGCAACATGTGCTAGTGAGTCGAGAAGACAAGTGAGAATGGTGGGATCTGATGATGTCACCGAAGGTGACATGAACCTTCCTGAATGTGCCACGCACCACCATGATTAAGGATGACAGCTGTACTGTGGGCCTGGAGAGTAAAGTAAATCGAAATTTCAGAATTCAGGAGTTGGAGTGACAAGGGGTTGAGAGTCTTGTGGAACGAGACCCAAAATCCAGAAGTCTCAAAAGCGAGTGTGAAAGCCTCATGGACCAAAACCCTAAAACCCAAAGTCCCGAAGTCCCAAAATTTGCAGAGCCGTCAGAGCTAAGAAAACTTTGGGAAGTCAAACGTTTTCTCACTCACGTTGGTTTATGAATATTGTGATTTTGTTAAGGGTTTAAGGCCTAACAAACTTCGGTTGACTAGACGTTGTGTGTGTAGAGTTCAACAAGTGTCAGGATAGCTGAAAACTGACGTCGAGTATGGAATTGGAAGAGGTGAAGATTGCCTCCGAAACAGAGGATGAAAGGGTAGGAAGGGATGTCAACTTGGGAATCGAAGGATCAAACTCTAATGGGGACGGAAAAGAGATGGATAAGGAGGGACATATGATGAAACTCATCGAGAAATTGCAGAAAGATGCTCAGGCTCACCGAGCTGATAGTCGAAAGCTCATGAGGGTCAGGGATCAACAAGGTGAATTCAACTTAAATATGTTGAAGAGCCTAGAAAGAATAGAAAGGAAATTGGAGAAGGGGAGTGACTCAAACAAGATAGAGAGTCGTAGAACCCCTGAGAGGAAAATAAGATCAAGAAGTTTCATGACCCCTGAGAGGAGAAGAAGATCGAGGAATGGTAGCAGACATCATTGTCGCTCCCCAAAGCATTTCGGTAATGAAGCACGCAGTAGTTCAAGCCCGTCCCCTACCATAAAACACCGAAGATTTGGAAGAATTGAAGGGAGAAATGAACACGATTAAACCTCCTACATTTGATGGATAACATAAGAAGGAGGAAGATGTTGAAACATGGTTGTTTGGCATGAGGAAATATTTCCAACTGCAGAATTATTTCTCTCATGCAGAAGGAAGAATTGTGATGTATCAATTGAAAGGAAAAGCATCCATGTGGTGGGATCAGTTTGTGCAGGTGCAACACATTAGGGAGAAATATATCACTTGGAAGGAGTTCAAGAGGTATTGTGAGAAGAAATACATGACTAAAAGATACTATGATAGAAAGATGAAGGAGTTCTTCGAACTCAAGCTGGGCAGCATGACCATCGATGAATATGAAAAAAGGTTTTTGGAACTACTGAAGTATGTTTCATTCATCAAAGATGAGGCTGTCAATATTCAGAGATATCTGAGTGGACTGCCACCTTCCATTAGTGACAAAATCCAGTATGATGATCCCAAGACTATGGAAGAAACAATAAGAAGGGAAAAATGCTTGTATGAACAACAAAGAGAAAGGCCTACTTTTCGGAAGGCTTGAGATGATCAGAATAAGTGAAGGAAAGAGCAGAGGATGAAGGGAAACAAGCCTCCCTTTCTTAGAAATAGTCCTCAGGGATAACCATCCTTTAGGGAGCCCAGGAAGGATGAATTGGATGAACCAATGCCCAGACCGCCACCTATGGAGTGTTGGGGATATAAAGGGAACCATAGGTACAGAGACTACCCCCACAGAAAATATAAAGCGAGAATCGTCCACAATGTTCAGCAAGATGAAACCATGGAAGACATGGGCAGTAGAATGCCAAGGATCTATGAAACCCTGGACAACAAGCAAGCATAATTTCAATCGCACATGATCAAAGTGGAAGGTATGATTAACAACCAACCATTTATTATTTTAATTGATTCAGGGGCTAGACATAGTTATGTAGATCCTAGAGTGGTGGAAAGTTTGCATTTATCAATAAGCAAACATGAAAAATCTTGGTTAGTGCAGTTGGCTATAGGAATCACTGAGTTGGATAAGTCTTGTCCTATGGACATGAAAGGATTGAGCACTAAGGCTAAATTGATTATTCTACCTTTAGGCTCTTATGACTCCTTAATTGGGATGGACTGGTTGGACTAGAACCATGCCCTTTTGGACTATTGTAACAAGAAGTTTACATGCCTGGATGAGGAAGGGAATCGAAAAATAGTCCAAGGGATTCCCAAAGCTGTGGTGGTTAGAGAAATCTCAACAATCCAGCTGAAGAAGTGCTACAGGAAAGGCTATCAATTATTTGCAGCCCGTGTGGAGGAATCATCCAGAGATGAAGTCTCAAAGATTGGAGACCATGAGGTACTCATAGAGTTCACAGATGTATTTCAGGAGGTACCTGGACTACCTCCGAAGAGTGACATCGGTTTTTCTATCAATTTGATGCCTGGAGTAGCTCCAGTTTCGAAAGCTCCTTATAGAATGAGTACGCCAGAGTTGAAAGAGTTGCAATTGCATCTTGAAGACATTCTAAAGAAGGGGTACATTCACCCCAGCATGTCACCTTGCGGTGCCCCATTCCTGTTCGTGAAGAAGAAGGATAGGACATTGAGGCTGTGCATTGATTTTCGACAGTTGAACAAGGTAAATGTCAGGAACAATTATCCTCTGCAGATGATCGATGATCTTTTTGATCAGTTGAAGGGTGCGAAAATATTCTCGAAGATAGATCTCAGATCAGGATATCACTAGGTAAGAATAAAGGATGAGCACATCAGCAAGACCACCTTTAGAACAAGGTACGGTCATTACGAGTTCACAGTGGTGCCGTTTGGACTATCAAATGCACCTGTTATTTTTATGTGCTTGATGAATGGTGTATTCAGGGACTATTTAGACAAGTTTGTCATAATCTTCCTGGATGACATCTTGGTTTATTCCAAGTCAGAGGAAGAGCATGAACAACACCTGATATTGGTGTTGCAAGTGTTGAGAGGACACCAAATGTATGCCAAATGGAGAAAATGCTAATTTTACCAAAGGCATATCCATTACTTGGGGCACATTATTTCAAAAGAAGGGATCTCCGTGGATCCTGAGAAAGTTGAGGCCATCAAAGAATGGTCAGTGCCAAGGAATGTGGGGGAAGTTAGATCCTTTATGGGTCTAGCAGGATATTACAGAAGGTTTATCACAGGGTTCTCAAAGATAGATCACCCTATCACTTCCTTACAAAGGAAGGAGAAAAAGTTTCAGTGGACTGAAGAGTGTGAGAAGAGGCGATTGAAGCAGTTGTTAACTAGCACTCCAATCTTGAGGATTGCATATCCAAATATGGATTTCCTGGTGTGCACAGATGAGTGTAAGGAAGGGTTGGGAGGAGTTCTCATCCAGAATGGATTTGTAATCTGTTATGAGTCCAGGAAGATGAAAGAGCATGAAAATAATTATGCCACTCACAATTTGGAGCTAACAACAATCATCCACGCTCTGAGGAAATGGAGACATTACCTCATGGGAAGGAGATTAAAATTGAGAAAAGATCACAATGGTCTGAAATATTTGTTTGATCAGCCGACTTTAAATGCTAGAAAAAGTAGGTGGCTGGATTTTATGTGTGAATACGACTTTGATATCAAGCATATCAAAGGGAAGGAAAACAAGGTGGCTGATGCACTCAACAGAAAGGTGCATGAATTACATGCTACATCCATTAGCATGTACATGGTTGATATTAAGGATAGAATTTTGGAAGCTGGAAATGAAAATTTGCAGTACAAAGATTTGGTAGCAAAGCTACAAGAAAGTATAAGGCCTCGGAAAAGGGAAAGTTACACCTTGGAAGCTGATGGATTACTTCTGTATAAAAACAGAGTGTATATATCCAATGTCTAGGAATTGAAACTTGTGATTCTAAAAGAAATGCATAACGTGAACTTATGTTGGACACCCTAGATATCAAAAGACTGTGGAAATAGTAAAAAGCCATTACTTTTGGCCGGGTATGAAGAGAGAGATCGTTGAATACATCACCATATGTATGGAGTGCCAAACAGTTAAGGCTGAGCATAGGTACCCAGCAGGGTTGTTGCAGCCTTTGCCCATTCCTGAGTGGAAGTGGGAAGTGGTGACCATGGATTTTATTACAAGATTTCCCAGAACAAGCAAGCAACATGATTCGATCATGGTTGTGGTGGAAAATCTTACAAAAGCTGCCCATTTTATTCCACTGAAAACAACTCACAAGGCAACAGATGTTGCTGACATCTTCTTAAAATAAGTGGCACGCTTGCATGGAATTCCTAAAACGATTTTGTCTGATAGGGACCCGAAATTCACCTCGAATTTCTAGAAAGGACTGTTCAAAGGATTTAGAACAAATATGAATTTTAGTGCAGCATATCATCCCGAGTCTGATGGACAGACAGAGAGGGTGAACAGAGTAATAGAGGACATGCTGAGAATGTACATGATGGACAAACCATCAAGATGGGAAGACTACCTGCATTTGGTAGAATTTTCCTACAATAATGGGTATCATGCATCGTTGAAGATGAGCCCATTTGAAGCACTTTATGGAAGAAAGTTCAACACTCCAGTGAGCTGGGATAATCTAGCTGACAGAGCAGTAGTTGGGCCAGAGTTGCTCAAGGAGATGGAGGACCAAATGATAAAAATTAAACAGAATTTAAAAACTACCCAGGACAGGCAGAAAAGTTATGCTGATAAGAACAAAACCCACTGAGAATTCAAAGTGGGTGATCATGTTTTCCTGAAAGTGAAAACTAACAGGAGTTCCTTGAAGCTGGTAAGTTGCACCAAGTTGGCAGCAAGATTTTGTGGGCTGTTTGAAATAATGGAAAGGATTGGGCCAGTTGCATATAAGCTTGCATTACCTACATCTATGACTGTACATAATGTGTTTCATGTTTCATTGCTTAAGAAGTATATACCTGATGCTAATCATGTTATTGACTGGAATGTGGTTCAGGTGGAACCAAAAGGTGTCCTGTAAGTGCATCCTATGCGTAAATTGGATAGGAAAAACAAAGAGCTCCAGAATCGAGCTATAGGGATTGTAAAGGTCCAGTGGACTTGGTATGGTCATGAGGATGCAACATGGGAGCATGAAGATGTTATGCAGGAAGAGTACCCGCATCTTTTTGAAAATTTTGAAAGGCTTGCAGAGACAGTGTAAAGTTGCACTGAGGATAGTGCAGAAATAAGGGGAGGGTGTTTGTAACGTCCCCAAGTTCGAGACCCATTGTAAATCATGTTTATGAAATGAATTGTAAATATTTTTTATAGGCTAGTGAGCCAAGTTTATATAAGCTGGTGGGATTATGTGATTGTTAGGCCAGAGAGCCTAACGGTTGAAGGCCAAGAGCCTGAATTTGTACATGTATCAATGAAGAACATTAATAAAATATAAACACCGCCGGGTGTAGGCCGACACGATGAATGAGTGATGGGGGACTAAGCTTCCACAGAGTGGGAAAGGGATTAGGGGCTAGAAGGTGGGAAGAGGGGCTAAGTGTTGAGCCTAGGGGGCTAAGCCTAGGGGCTTAAGTTCTTGGGGAATAATATTAAAATATTATTCCAAAAGACATGTGAATATTATGTTTTATCCTAAGTTCTTTTTGGAAAGACAAGAAACTTCCAAATGGAAAGAATGCATGCTGAAGGAATGAATGCAGTTTCATGGGTGACAAGTGTCAACCCGAGCCCATTCAAATAAAACAGCTGAGATGAGATATGGTGAGGGTTCCTCCACCATTCGACCCTCGACTATCTGGGCATGAACTTGTCTGACCTTTGGAAGAGCCCCATGCATCTTCTGAACCGTACGTCCCGTCCGACCCCTGCAAGAGAGCTCTTGCCATTCTAAAACCGGGGGGGGCGAAGTCTATGTGTTGATTTCGGGGATAGCCTGTTGATTTCTGGAAAAGCCGTTGGATCCTCTGTCTAAGAAGATCAAGCATGTGTGTGGAGTCTCTGTTCCAAAGCCATAATCGTGAGAACATTCTGTCATTGCTGAGCCTGTTGAAAAGCTCGTGTCTGTTTTCCCCGTTGGCTATTGTGGCCACGTAGTGCTGGACTGCGTGTGACTTGTTGGATAGTTTGTACAACACTCTCTCCATGTGAGAGAGGTTATTGAATTTGGAAGAACATGTTTCTTGGACATGCAGTGCTGGACTGCGTGTGACTTGTTGGATAGTTTGTACAACACTCTCTCCATGTGAGAGAGGTTATTGAAGTTGGAAGAACGTGTTTCTTGGCCTGTGAGTGCGCAGAGGAAGGAGAGAACTCATGCAAGGAACCCTGTAGCTGCCATAGAGATCGGAGACTTCCAGTCTGGTCTGTTGCTAAAACCCAAGGCAAGGGAGGTTAGCAGCCGAAGGACTGTCTAGGTGATAGAGAAGGTGTATACTCCTGGGGTGGAACAGGAATGTGGGGAAGGAGAGTCTATGGGCAGTGAGTATGAGTGGTTCCTGGGATAGAATTTCTTCCTTGTGACTGTGTGTTTTCCCTGTAACCTCAGCCTAGTATAGGATTCCTTGCCTTGGGGTGGAGCTTAGTCCCAGCTTGGGGGTGACCCACTATTGATCTTGATGAGCAGTGTGGTCTAAGGCTGGGAGGTTCGTGGAAGGCCTGCACCTGGTTGGTGGAATTACCACCGTTTTCAAAGATAAGTACCAGATGATGTTTTAATTACGTTACTGCATGTCTGTGTATTTATATTTATCATGTAATCTGTTGTCCATACGAATTAATGTTAAATCCATTGATTATTTATAATAGCAGTAATTTTTATGGTTACTATGAGTTTAAATGTGCTTCATTTGCTTAAATGCATGTCTTGTATATAGAATTAAGTATGAGATTGGTATTCCTCAAAGTAGCGCCTTCCTGGGCTAGAATTGAAAGGGGGCGTTACAGTTTGGTATTAGAGCATTACAGTAACTAAGAGTGTTACATGTATAGTTGATGAAGTTGGTACATATTGATGAGTCATAGTTGATGTGTAGTTGATGCATGATTGGTACATACTTGGTACATGGTTGGAGGTACTTGTTAGTAGTATTGTTGACACATGGTTTATGGATGATGTAGCATACTTGTCTTGGTATATTATTAGAAGCACATAATGATCTTGGTGATGATTATGAGTGTTTGTGATATACTTGGTTGATGCACATCTTGGTGATATTGTGCATATTGTTGAGAGTTGTCTTCGTTATTGATCTTGGTGAGTAGATCTGATTTGGTTGATAAGATTGATGAGATAGGTTGTTGTGATAGATTTTTTAGACAAGTTGTTGTGACAGGTTATTTGTACAGGTTTGGTGCATGGTTGATGCACTTGTTTATGGTATAGGTTGAGGTATAGGTTGATGCATGGTACATGTTGGCACATGTTATTGGTACATGTTCTTTAAAGGTTATCAGTACAAGTTGATTATAGGTTGTTTGGTGTAGGATGATTGGTAAATGTTTACATCAGTATATCTCACAATGATAGTTTGACAGTGGTTCCATCATTCTACTTATATTTCATGGTAGTTGGATGGGTCAAGGAAATGTGGTTGTATCCACCTTCTGGTTGTATCTGGAGAACATAGGTGATCCGTAGGATCTTTTAATGACTATGGTTGAGTTTTTAAATTTGCATGTGTTAATTAACCATATTGAGAAGCTTAATGAAAGAATGAGGAAAAGAGAGGAATTATGACAACCATATACACATATGCAGATCTGAAATGAAGTAATAAACAACAAAACATAACACAAGAATTGATAACGGAGTTCGGCACAATGTTGCCTACGTCTCCGGGCCTTCGTCTTTGTGGGGGAGGCTTCTTTATTTCTGTTCAAAATATCAAAAGTACATCGCAGTAGTGCCAATTGGATACAAAACTGATATGGTCATGTTCTTCCAGATCTCTAGAACCCAGCAAATAAAACGACACATGAAACGGATGTCCGAAGCTCCCAGAAATGGCCCGCAAGCGTCTGCTCCTCAATAGCTTCCCTGCATAAAAATGGTTTTGGATTGGCTTCCCTTCATCATAACTTTGCTCTGAATATCCTCCATGGCCTCAAACAGGCTTGGTTTTTATAGATATGAAGTTGGTTATCCATCCACAACTTCCTCCCAAAATTTGGGCTACAAAAATGCCCAATATCTCCCAACAATGGCCCAAATCCTCCATTAACAGGCATAAAATCAATTAAAAAATCCAAACTATAGTATAAAAACCACTTTTTGTTTTAAATATGGGTGCAGCCCCCAAACATGTATGCCCCTGGTCACTTGGACGCCTCCATGTGGCCAGGCGTTGTCCCTATAGTGCGCTAGCCCCCCTGTATCCAGCTGGCTCCTGGTCCTGTGGCGCGGTCCATGGATCCTCGGGCTAACAGTCATAACCCCCCATGCCTTATTTGATGGAAAACTCCTGGTCCTATGGGATCTGCCTGAGATCCGGGGGCTGATCCCTATCGTNTCCCCCCCCCCCCCCCCATGCTCGTTGTCACTTGGTTCTATGGTAAGGGCATAGACCACGGTCGAAACCATGGGCTGGGGCTAAGCCCCAGCCCTTTCCGCCTCCAACCAAGAGTTTAACCAAACTTAAATATAATATGTGCCATATACATAATAAGAAACACCCTTGGGGCCGGCGGTTAGCTCGGTCCTGCCAGTCCATAGCCCGGAGGAGAGGTTGGGGGTTCGACCCTGGTGGTGAACCCATAATTTTACACAAATCATGAGCCAACCACAGGGTGCCACATGGTATCCCATGACTGGGCCACGTGGAACCTCTCCAACCAATAAAAAACTGCCACCTGTCAATCTCTGATTCATCCATGTGCCTACCACATATTTTCCACCTGCCAGCCTATGTTGCCTGTCTGCCACGTCACTGCCCTGTCAGCCTTGCCATGTGTCTGCCACGTCAGCCTGTGCCACATGTCACCCTTATAGTGGTGACACGTGTCACCCTCTGACTGGTCCAACTGTACCTATCATACTCCCTATCACCTGCCAAGTGTCGTCTCCAGGAGATGCCACATCATCTGTACGGTCGTACGACCTGTATAGTCAGCCTTCCACATGGCACTGTACGGACTGTACAGTCATCCATTTTTTTGCCTGTTTGGGTTTTCAGATAGAACACGATATCTTTCGCATACGAAGCCCATTTGACGAAGTAAATATATGGCCGGAATCAAGAAGATGAGACAGGCGCAATGGTGCTGGTTTCGTCAGATTCTGAGCACTTTCATTTTTGAGCCTTTTTGAGCCCTGTCAGGCTTCTGGATCCGATTTTGGATCACACCTCCCCACTAAAAGACCTTTTGGTCCCCAAAAGTTTACTGACCAGTCAACAAGCTTGGGATAAGCCACCCAACTTGTCCTCTATCTCTGAACTCTGTCCTATGCACCTGTCTCATCAAGATCAACTGTAACACAATCATGACAACTAACAGTATATTGTTAGCCATTTGAACCCTGTTACATCTTACTGAAGCCACTACCATCCATGTAGACAACATTAATAATGATAGTATCAAAAATATGACTGCAAATGAGCTGATATACTTGAGATATTTGCACGACATGAGCTTATCTTGAAGCAACTTATGATTGATTTTCCATTCAACAATCATTTCTTGTTCTTTCTTAAGATCAATTACTTCATTTGAAACAATTACTGGTTTGTTGCTTGCTTGTACTGCCTTCTTTAATTGTTCCATTGTTTGAAGTGTTTTATTTTCTTTAACATGATGAGCATGAACCACATAATCTTGACCTGCCTTGGTGAATTGATATTGATTCTTTGTCCTGTAGAAGATTGCCTTACGATCATATAAATATGGACTACCTAAGACCATTCCACATTCTCTTAATGA
Organism: Picea engelmannii; assembly: GCA_009831015.1. NCBI lineage: Eukaryota > Viridiplantae > Streptophyta > Pinopsida > Pinales > Pinaceae > Picea > Picea engelmannii. The sequence goes on from ML777552.1 coordinate 275,869, forward strand.
CACTACATCACATGTTACTTCGTCCACATAATTAGATGAAATTGCAAATTTGATTATGCACTGCTTTGTTATGTGCATTTGATGATGATTGATTATCCATTTAAGTGTGTAAGGCTTATGATGAGTTTGTGTTTTTAACCCCAATTTCTTAACCAATTCTTCTGAGATTAGATTAGATTGAGATCCATTGTCGATTAATGTGTCTATTTTAGTGTGTCGCATGATTACCCTTATATGAAACAAGTTGTTTCTACAATCAATGTCTTCACCAATTTTACCTGTCATACCAACCAATGAGATCTTTGATTCATCACCTGAATCTGATCCCAACTCTGTGGGTTTTGTTGTTGTCTTTTCCTTGAACCACTTTGGCCTCTTCTCGGGATGCAACTGCCAACATTTGTCCTCATCATGTCCCTCTTTCTTGCAATGCTTGCAAGAGGGATTTCCTTCCTTCCTCGTCACTGCATTTTCATTCTTGCCATGCCTTTTCCTCTTGTCCTCTTTCCTTGAAGACGATGATTCCCCTGACACTCCTGCTTTTCCTGCTTCAATATACGTAGCTTGAACATAAACCTCATCAAGGTTAGTGGGTCCAAACATGAAAACAATGTTTCTAATATGCGCAGGTAAACCTCCCATATAATTCATAAGAGTTTCTTGTGTTTGTAAAGGGATATCTAACATTAATGCCATTTTTCAAAATCCATCGGTGTATTCTTGCACTGTTTGTCCTTTTCTTAGTTTTAAAGATTGCCATTCAATTAATGTTTTTTCTTTATAACCCAAAGGATAGAATTGTTTCCTAAGTGCAGAAATGAAACTCTTCCATGATGGAAATACATTACCCACTTGTTGTGTTCCCTTTTGCAGCTTGCTTTGCCACTAGATGAGAGATGTACCTACAAGTCTCAAAGATGCCAACTTAATTTGTGTGGCTTCATCTTTGATCTATTGTACACTGTAGTATACCTCCATCTGCCTGATCCAATTGTCAAGTTTTTTCTGCATTTACTTCACAATCATATATGGGCAACTCAAATTTAACATCAAGTTTTAACAATGGAATTTCATTCTTATGCTTATAAACATGTTTCTTTCCATTAGATTTAGAACTTGAACTTGAAGAAGAAGGAGAAGAAGGAAGCGATGATGGAGGTGAAGGAGGAATCTGAGGATGGTCCTCTTCCTCTTCACTTTTTCCCTTTGAAGATTCACCCAAAACTGGTCTCTTTCATTCCAGGTAATCCTCGTACAAAACTTTCACCATCTCCGACATAGCAAGGAATGTTTTCTGGAACTCTTTCTCATCCTGAGAGATCCCTTCTTTCGATGCCATCTTCTCACTGTGAGAAGCTCTCTTTATCAATCCAATTAATGGATTCTCTACAACAATATCACCTTCACCACACTGTAGCTTTTCCTTGGTTAACATGTAAAACTCAAATCCAAACGTCAACTAGCTATGATACCACTTGATCCATAGGATCTTTTAATGACTATGGTTGAGTTTTTAAATTTGCATGTGTTAATTAACCATATTGAGAAGCTTAATGAAAGAATGAGGAAAAGAGAGGAATTATGAAATCCATATACACATATGCATATCTGAAATGAAGTAATAAACAACAAACCATAACACGAGAATTGATAACGGAGTTCGGCACAACGTTGCCCACGTCTTCGAGCCTCTGTCTCTATGGGGGAGGCTTCTTTATTTATGTTCAAAAGATAAAAAGTACATCGCAGTAGTGCCAATTGGCTACAACACTGATATGGTCATGTTCTTCCAGATCTCTAGAACCCAGCAAAGAAAACAGCAGGCGAAACGGATGTCCGGAGCTCCCAGAAATGGCCCGCAAGCGTCTGCTCCTCAATAGCTTCCTTGCATAAAAATGGCTTTGGCTTGGCTTCCCTTCAGCATAACTTTTCTCTGACTGTCCTCCATGGCCTCAAACATGCCTAGTTTTTATAGATCTGAAGTTGGTTATCCATCCCCAACTTCCTCCCAAAATTTGGGCTCCAAAAATGCCCAATATCTCCCAAAAATGGGCCAAATCCTCCATTAACAGGCACAAAATCAATTTAAAAATCCAAACTATAGTATAAAAACCACTTTTTGTTTTAAATATGGGTGCAGCCCCCAAACATGCGCGCCCCTGGTCACTTGGGAACCTCCATGTGGCCAGGCGTTGTCCATATAGTGCGTTGCCCCCCCTGTATCCGGCTGCCTCCTGGTCCTGTGGCGCGGTCCATGGATCCTCGAGCTAACAGTCATAACCCCCCATGCCTTATTTGATGGATAGCTCCTGGTCCTATGCGATCCGCTTGAGATCCGAGGGTTGATCCCTATTGTCAATCCCCCCCCGCGCTCGTCGTCGCTTGGTTCTGTGGTAAGGGCATAGACCACGGTCGAAACCATGGGTTGGGGCTAAGCCCCAGCCCTTTCCGCCTCCAACCAAGAGTTTAACTAAACTTAAATATAATATGTGCCATATACATAATAAGAAACACCCGTGGGGTGGGAGGTTAGCCTGGTCCAGCCAGTCCATAGCCTGGAGGAGAGGTCGGGGGTTCAACCCCGGTGGTGAACCCATAATTTTACACAAATCATGAGCCAACCACAGGGTGCCACGTGGTAGCCCATGACTGGGCCACGTGGCACCTCTCCAACCAATCAAAAACTACCACCTATCAATCTCTGATTCATCCATGTGTCTGTCATGTATCTGCCACCTTCCAGCCTATGGTGCGTGTCTGCCACGTCACTACCCTGTCAGCCTTGCCACGTGTCTGCCACGTCAGCCTGTGCCACGTGTCACCCTTATAGTGGTGACATGTGTCACCCTCTGACTGGTCCAACTATACCTGTCGTACTCCCTGTCACCTGCCACATGTCATCTCCAGGAGATACCACATCATCTATATGGTCGTACGGCCTATACAGTCAGCCTACCACGTGGCACTATACGGACTGTACAGTCATCCATTTTTTTGCCTATTTGGGTTTTCGGAAAAAACGCGATATCTTTTGCATACGAATCCCGTTTGATGAAGTAAATATATAGTCGGAATCAGGAAGACGAGATAGACGCAATGGCACTAGTTTCGTCAGATTTCGATCACTTTCATTTTTTAGCCTTTTTTAGCCCTATCAGGCTTCTGGATCCGATTCTGGATCAATAGGGGGTTGTAGCCTCCTTCTAGTTGTATCCAGAGAATTGGGGAGTTGGAGATTCCCTCAGGTTGTATCCTGAGAAACTAGGGGGTTGGAGCCTCCTTCTAGCTGCAGCGGGAAAACAAAGGAAGTTGGTGCTTCCAATGAATGTAATTCTTAAAGACATATAAGAAAAATAATTTAGTGGTTTTCTCCTACATTGGGTTTCCACGTAAAACATTGGTGTACTGTGTATGTGTGTGATTGCTCATTTGTTCATTTTTTATTTACTCTGCAACTATTGGATGATAATGCTACTTCAATATAACACTTGCATTTTATGGTGAAAAGGGATTAAATTGATCTATTATTGATTCACCCCCCCTCTCTGTAATCCAACAATCGGTATCAGAGTGAGGTTCCTTTAGAAAACAGTTTAACCACTAGAAGGATATCATGGATTATTCTGAGAACTTGAGAACTTAAGAACTCATCTAGAAGAAGCTAGAAAGATCGAAGAAAATATTTAATATCAAAAGCATTATTTGGAAGCCAACGTAGTAGCACATAAAGAAGAAGTCAAAATGAGAGAGAATATATTGACATATCATCTTAAGGAAAGTTAATGATCTAAAGCAGCTTGATTCATAGTTTGTTCAACAAGAGAAAGGACTTGAAGAAGAAATAATCACATTAAAAATTCATCTTGAAGAAGCGAAAATAACATAAGAATTCATGAAGTCTCAGATAATGAAGAAAGAAGAAGAGGTTGAGAAGCTTGAAGAAGAAGTTGTCACATTGAGAAGTACAATCATCAATCTCAACAAGAATGTTGAAGAGACAGAAACATCCACATCAGTTATAGAGAATGAAGAGAAGCACTCTAGGTTGCTAGAAAAGAAGAATGAAGAAAATAGAAATATTTATGTACAAGTACTCAAAGGAAGGAATCATGGTCAACCAGAATCTAAGAAAACTATTGAAGATACATCTTCCATAAGACCATCTATGTTCAAGCAAAAAACAATCTTCAATCATGATCATGATCAATCAAGACAGAAATTCAGAAGGACTACACCATAAAGAATATCATTCACTCCCAAGTATGAAAAATTATTTTATGGTCTTTGTTTTTATTGTACTAATTTTGGACATAAGGTTGCAGATTGCAGGGATTATAAAAATGTTCAAGCAAGAAATGTCTATGTGGCCCCATGTAACATTGAATTTTTCAAATGTCATAACTATGGACACATATCTATTGATTGTAGAATCATGATAGATACTTCCATGAAAGAGAACATTGATATCATAGATAAGAAAGTATGGATAAGAAAACATGAAGAACAATTGAACAAAGACCAGGTCCCAGAGATCGCAAGGTTGGAAATAAAATGAGATGAAGAAAATTCTACAGATAAAAAGAAAGATGTCAGATACAAAAAGGTTTGGAAAAGAAATGAAAGAAAAGAAGGACATGTAAATAAGGAACATGTTCAAGAGAATGTACTTTCAAGCATTGTAGTGAAAGATGAATCCACAGAAAAAAATAAAGAAGTCAGTGCTCAGCGATATGATGGATATACCAATGAAGATGATGAGGAATATTGATGCAACCCCCCTTCTCCCCTCGGGGTTGCGCGACCTCTCGGTTAAGGATATTCACAAGGATGAATCGAATTAGCTCCTTGGGACCCTGCTAGCCCCCAATTTAGTTTAACACAAGCCCTTTTATCACCTTAGGTGCAGGTCATATAGAACCCACAGGCCCCTTTCTTAGCACTCTTTTAAACTTTGAATTTTTTGGGCACTAGATCCTTATCCTATCCCCTCTCCTCATGCGACCTCATAATATTGTTGATTAATTGGGTTGGTTGTCATTGATGTTGACCCTTGAAGAAAGTTCGGTAGCGAATTCTGGTAGCACAAAGGTTTGGGTAACGGACCCAAGTTTGTTTGATGTATAATGGTCTGATTTTTGATATATTTGTAGGTAAGAATATTCTATATGGATAGTACATGTCATGCCATTTCCGGTGGTATGTGGAATGTCACATAAATCCTCAAAGTTTGAAAGTTATGGCCTTATGAAGTTGAAGCACCCTCATATGATTGTCTTGAAGCCCCAAGAGGTCAAAGAAGTGGCAAATCCTATCCTTTTGGATACCATAATCCAAACTCTTTTGTTCCTTTGAGATATCTGAAAATCCTCTTCACTACTAATACATGTGATTCCTTTGGTACTACTTGAAATCGTGCCACCTGTCCAACTACCTACATTACATCTGGTATGGATGTTGTCACATATAGTAGGCTACCAATCATTGACCTATATTGCCTCTGATCCGTAGACTTTGAATCATCATATTTGCTCAACTTGCAACTGGTTTGCATGGGAGTGATAACTAGTTTGTAATCTTCCATTTTGAACCTCTTTAGCATTTCTCTGATATACTTGGTTTGAGAAATAAAAATTCATTGGTTTCTTTGACATATATGAAGGCTCAGAAAGAAGGATAGTTCTCCAAGTAATGACATTTCAAATTCATTCTGCATGTCCTTTGATAATTTCTGGCTTAACCTATCATCAGTACTTCCAAAAATAATATCATCAACATAAACTTCAATTAATAAAATACTATCTTTAGTTACATTGATGTAGAGATTGTTGTCTGCACTTCCTTTTTTGAACCCTGCCTGCTGTAGATATTTATCCAATCTATAGTACCATGCTCTAGGATCTTGTTTTAGACCATACAAGGCCTTCTTTAATTTACACACATAATTTTAATTCTCTGACAACTGAAATCATTTTGGTTTTTCAATGTAAACTTCTTCAAGTTCCCCATCCAAAAAATTTGATTTTACGTCCATCTAATACACTTTAATATTTTTGGAGAATGCACAAGATAAAACCAATTGGATTGCTTCCATTCTGGCAACTGGGGAAAATGTCTCTTCAAAGTTGATTCCTTCAACTTGTGCATATCCTTTACATACCAATCTAACTTTGTTCCTTGTAGCCTGTCCATATTTATTCAATCTATTCATGTATACCCACTTTGTGTCGGTCACATTCTTATCCTTTGGTCTTGGAACCAATTCCCAAGTGTCATTTTTCTCTACTTGACCCAATTATTCATCCATGGCCTTATTCTAAAATTCATCCTTGCTGGCCTCTTCAAAACAGGTTGGTTCAATCGTAGATGAGAGTTCTAGGTGCATTTGTTCTGGTGAACATATTCTTCTTCTAGTGTCAACTCCTCCATCTTTGTTTCCGAAAATCTGATCTGAAGGATGATTCTTCTGTACTCGTCTTCTAGGTGTCTTTGGAGGCACTTGCTTAACTTTATCTTCTTCTTATATCAAATCCTCTTCATCTTCCCCTTCTACGTTTTTTTCATCTTCTGCTTCTTCTTCGTAAAGTTGTTCCATTGATTCATTTTCTTCTTCCTTTAACTCTTGTTTACCTGTTTCATCAATTGTTACATTGATGTTTTCCACAACTTTGTTCAATCTCAGGTTGTAACACTTGTATTATTTTTTTGTACTTGAGTAACCAACAAGTACTCCTTTTCCATACGAGAGTCAAAATTTCACATTCTTCCATCTTCTCTTTTGATGTAGCATTTACTTCCAAAAACTCTGAAGTGCTTCACATTTGTTGGTCTTCATTTCCATAGCTCGTAGGGGGTTTTGTCAGTGTTGTTTCTCAGCATTACTCTATTTTGAATGTGAACTGATGTATGCACTGCCTATGTCCAAAATATATCTGTCAATTTGGAATCCATTAACATTGTTCGGACCATTAAATGCTTGAGATTTTGTTGAGTTCACTTCAATTAAATGCTTGAGATTTTGTTGAGTTCACTTCAATTAAATGCTTGAGATTTTGTTGAGTTCACTTCCATTATCAAATCTCAAGCATTTAATTTTTTAATCCATTTCATTTTCAACCATTTCCTTGTAGACCTTGAATGTTTCAAAAGCTTCCAACTTATTCATGAGAAAGAAAACTGCAGTCATTCGTGTATAATCATAAACTAATAACATGAAGTATTTCCCACCTTTTAAACCCTTTGTTGGATTTGGTCCAACTAGATCAGTATGCACAATTTATAGTGGTCTTGTCATTGAATATTCTTTTGATTTAAACCTGGTCTTTGTTTGTTTTCCTTTTTGACAATGGTTTCATAAAGTGTTGGTTGGTTTTGTGATCTGGGGAATTTCTCTAACTGATTACCTTTTTTTGAATTTGACAAGGTTATCAAAATGTATGTGACCCATTCTTTTGTGTCATAGCCAACTTTCATCTTCCTTTCCTAGGAAACACTTTTCATTTCCAATTTCACTTAATACATATATGTTGCTTGAAGTTCTCACAGTTGTTGCAATCAATTTTCCTGAAAATTCTTTTCTTATCTCGCACTTTTGTGAATTGAAAGTAACTTATGACCTTGGTCATATGTTTGACTCACACTTAGAATATTATGTTTCATATCTTCTACTAGTAGAACATTTTTTGCCTTGGTATTCTTGTTCCCAATTCTATTGTGCCTTTTCCAATGATTTTAGTTGAATCATCATTTCCGAAGGAGACTAATCCATCTCTTTCCTTTATTAATGTAATAAAATTGTCTCTATCACCTGTCATGTGTTTTGAACAACCATTGTCAACATACCAACCACATTTCTTCCACTTATCTTGTAGAGCGATTATGCATTCTTCATTTCTATACTTATTCTGCTTTCTTATCCATGTCCTTTTCTGAGGTTCCTATCTGTGAATGTTGTTGTTCTGTTGTAGTTCTCTAGGAGGGACTTTCATTATGCAATCTTTGGCCATGTGTCTAAAGTTGTTACATTTGTAGCATTCCACTTCAGTGCTCAAAGATTCAAACATGTTGTAACTTCTTCTCTATGTTTCACTAGGCCTTCTTGGATAACCCTTTTGTGTATGACTTTCAAAGTTGTTTATGTTCCTGTTGTTAGATATGCAATTCACAGCTTTATGTCCAAAATTATTACATGCATAAAATAAACCAAAAATGATAGTTTGATACCCGGGAGTTAAATATATTCTGAAAGGAGGTACTCTTATGAATTTGTCTTCTTCCTGAGGCCTATTTGTTTCTGTCGGTCATTGATTCTGAAATTTGAATCTTCTCAGTGGAGGAGTGTCCATGTAATTTTATTTGTAGACCTTCCTATCCCATTTGATTGTTTATGCATAGATTTTTGGATATGTTTCTTGGTCTATTGTTTTGGAGATTGATCCCTTTTCTGTATGATTGTATCCAAGTCTGGACTTGTCATGATGAGGTTTTTGACTGCTGACAATGTCATTAAAAACTTTTGAGTTGTTCTGCATATTGTTTTTTTGAAGATCCTTTCTTAATGTGACAATTTGTTCTTCCAAATTTCCAATGATCCTGTCTCTTCCCTCTAGTTTTTCTTTGAGTGCTTCTTCAATTCTTTTATCTTCTTAAATTTGAACCTTCAAATTTGTGATCATTTGTTCTAGTTTCTGAGTGTCTTCTTTCTTGTCTAGTTTCACTTGTAGTTTCTTGTTTTTCTTCTTTTCTCTTCTGATAACTTCTATGGAAGACAAAAATTATTCTCGGTAGTCAACTTATGCCTCTTCATATTCTTATTCAGAGTATTCTTTATCAGATTCTTCTACTGCCATGAATATAACTCTTTATGTCTCATTGTCACTGACTTCATCTTCAACTGATGATGATATGTCTTCTTTGGTGCATAAGCTTTTCTTGAAAACTTTATTTGTGGTTATTTTGCCTTTATATATTTGTTTTCTATTTGCGTAACCTTCATCATTTCTCTTTTTCTTATGAGTACATTTATTAGAAAAATTACCAATACCATCACAATTAAAACAAATCAAAGGAAGCTTACCTCTATACCTGTCATTGGTTACCTTGTTCAATCTTCTGACAAAGTTGTCCACTTCTTCATCATTTTCCGAGATGTCACTGTTGTTGCTATGTTATTTTTATTTTTTCTTTCCCTTTTTCTCTGACATTTTGGATGCTTTGAAGGTTGCTTCTTTTATATATATATTTTCTTGTTCATATCTCATTTCATATGTTGTGAAGATTCCATGTAGTTCGCACATGCTTATTCAGTTTATATCTGCTTTTTCTTCTAGTGTTGATATCTTAGGGTCAAGTATCATAGGAAGAGATCTTGGTATTTTTTGAACAATTACAAATTCTTTCATTTCTTCTCCCAATCCCAAGATTGCATTTACTGCTTCATCGACTCATAAAAAGTAAGCTGCAATGTTCTCATCTTCCTTCATCTTTAGTTGTTCGAACTGACCTCTATAAGTTTGAAGCTTTGCTTCTTTGACTTTTGAATATCCTTCATAAATATTTCGAAGTTTGTCCCAAATATATTTAGCAGATTTACAATGTGCAACTTTGGTGAATATCGATTCTCCAAGACCATTCAAAAGTGAATTTATGGCTTTGGAATTATTCTGGCCGATTTTCATAGCTTTCTCATTTGTCGACGGAATTGCTGGTGTTGTGTATACATCTACAATTGATTTCCAAATTTCAAATCCATGTGACTGTATATATGTCTTCATCCTTATGTTGCAAAATCCATACTTCTATCCATCAAACTCTAGCATTCCATTTTTATACATGTTGTTTCTCTCCATGATCTACCTTTCAATGGTTAAACTAATTTCTAAAGGAACCAAATCTGATACCAATTGCTGGATTACTAAGAGGAGGGGTGAATCAGTAATCCAATAGATATGACATGGGCATAGATCATGAAATGTTCTTCATACTTCAGACTTCAGTTGTTTTGGAAACAACTGCAACGATTTTCCCCCGAACCCTGAACTGTGAACTCACCTGGGAATATATACGGTTCTCATCTCTCCCACAGCCGACGACTATGATCCGTTTTAGACTTCAGCCTTCGGGAGTTCCAAACGTCTTAACACTCCTTTTCCCAAAAGTATTTTGTATGCAGAGCTTCAGATCAAGCGCCACATGCTTCTCTTAATCGATGGATGATATTTGTCCCTTACTCTGCTTTGGATGACTGATAGTCAATTCCTCTCTTTCTCCTCATCTCTTCTTTGAAATTTATGAACTGGTGACACGTGTCCTTCCCAGATCGATGATCATGATCTACTTCACTAGTTCATCTTTCGGGAGTCTTTGGATACTCCTGCTTCACTTTTCCTCTGAAGGAATCTTCCTCCGAAACGTATGGATCTCCGTCATGTGTCCTCTCTAGATCCAATAGTCCAGATCTCCCCTCTCTTTGTGACTTCATGAAAAAAAACAACTTTTTCTTCGCACAAAACTTCTGGAGCTCTACCTTATGAACTCTCCAATCTGCTTCCATGTATCCTCATTGAATCCAATGGATAGGATCGGCTCATGGCTTGAGCAATTAGTCAGTCCCCGCTCCTCAAACACTTTAAATCCTCTGAACCATGAAGTTATGAAAGACTCCACGGTTATCCTTTGTGAAACTCTCCCAGATATGATGTTCTGGAATGATTTCACTCCCTCCTGAATGGATATTGCTCGTTAAATTGTGAAATATTAAATGGATCCTCTCTATTGAATACTTCTTGTCACTACCTCTTCTGAGCTTGCTCTTTCTTGAAAATATGAACTCCTTAGAGTGCCCGTTTCGACACTTATTCGAATTTTTACTTTTGTGTACAACTTGCAACAAGTCTTCTTCCATGACTCAAATTTTCTTTGAGTGACAGTGCACGCCTTGCAACAGTTCTTTACTCAACTCATTTTTTTCTTCTAAACAATAAAACTTAGTATGTTTCCACCTTCGCACACCTCGCAAGGTTTTCTGCACTTCTTCTCAAACAAAGATTAAAACTAATCCTCCTGAGATTTTGATTCTGATGACTCTATTAATGCATGCCTTGTGGAAACTTTGCACTCCTTGGAAAAAAAATCTTCATGCTATCTCTTTTGATCTTTTGAGTCAAAACAGATGCTGTCAACGCACTCCTTACAGACAATATGCACTCCTTTTATAAGCTTGTGAAGAGAAAAAAATGAAACTTATCTAATCCTCACATATTCATACATTCAACCATGTAAATGCATTAATAAACACAAGAATGAGTGAATAACAAAGAATTGAAATTAAACAGAAAGCCTACCATTCATTTAGATAGACACAACAACAACAAACATTTGGAACAATGCTCCTCTGTTATATTCATTCAAATGATATGTACATGGGCTCATACAATATTGATAAGATCCAATAGATTCAACAACGCCTACAACATATACAACTACAACAACTATAACAATAACTTCAACATCTCTCATCAACTCTTAACAACAACTCTGCAACTTTCATCTAAATTGAAACAACATCATTTGGGCATACAATACATCTATTTATACAAAAGGGCTCAAAGATTTTTTCCCTCTGACTACATGAGCGTTATCCTATAAAATTAAAATCTATCAACTACTAAATCTTAATTACAATAAAAAATCAAGGCAGACAGATAAGAGCAAGCCCTTCGAATCTATACTACAATCTACTACATTAAAGAAAATACATATCCCATCAATATCATGTGATGGCTCAACCTACAAACACTTAAGATCGTCTTTAATTTCTATCTTTTCAGATATTACATTGATATGTCATCCTTCAAATTTCAAAAACTCTTCAAAATGTGTGTTGGGGTGTTGAGTTGTCCTCCACTTGCACTTTGTTCATGATTCTCCTGCATCATACTCCTCTAGACAAAAATTCATGGAATCTTTTCCATGAGATCTTGCAATGATTTTCCATGCTCTTGAATATCCGTTTCATTTACCCAACTGAAATCTTCTATTGGGTGTCCTTTCCACTTTACCAAATACACAAAAATATGTTATTTCTCTTGGTCTTACTACCAATCCTCTGATCTATGATCTTCTCCATCTATAGTTTTTCTTCTACAGGAATTTGATTCTCCCATTGGATCTCTTTTTGATCTTCTGATCCTTTTTCATCTTACATATAAGGATACAGGTCTGAAATGTTGAATATGGGCGATATAACCACACCCTCTGGCAGCTCTATCTCATAAGCATTTTCATCAAATTTCCTTAGGATCTTGCATGGTCCTATTTTCTTCAGCTTCATATTGTTATATGTTCCCCTTGGGAACCTTTCCTTCCTGATATGTGCTAGAGCTTGATCTCCCACTTCAAATTGAATTTCTCTCCTATGTTGATCAAATTTGTGTTTATATTTTTTCTATTGTTCTGTAACTTCTCTTTGATCCGATTATGAAGCTTTTGCATTTCTACAATGAAGTCTTCTGCTCCAGTGCTTCTGAATTCAGTTTTCCCTAGATACCTCAATTATGATACTCCTCTTGGATTCATCCCATATACTATATGGAATGGGATATTTCTTGTACTTTTGTCTGGTGAGTCATTGTATGCAAACTCTTCTTGTGACAGAATTTGATCCCATTGACTATGATGTTCAGTGACCAAACTCCTCGAAAAATTTCCTAAACTTCGATTTACCACCTCGGTCTGTCCATTCCTTAAGGGTGATATGCAGAACTAAAGGATAGTTATGTTCCTAGTTTCTTCCACAATGTTCTCCATAAATGACCAACAAATTTAGTGTCTCTGTCTAAGACAATACTCTTAAGCAACCCATGAAGTCTCATAACCTCCTTGAAAAATAAATTTGCAATGTGCGTTGCATCACTAGTTTTCTAGCATTGGATAAAGTGTGCCATCTTTGAAAATATATCAACTACCAAAAATATGGAATCACTTATTATTTGTGTCCTTGGAAATATCAATAGGAAATCCATGCTTATTTCATCCCAAGGCCTATCTGGAATAGGCAATGGTTGATACAATCCAGTGTTCTGTTTCTTTCCTTTTTCATGCTGGAAAATCTTACATTTGTCCACAAAATTCTTCACATCTGCTCTCATACCTGACCAATAGTATGAATTGTTCAACTATGCAAATGTCTTGTCATGGCCAAAATGTCTTGCTAGACCTCCACTATGTTTCTCTTTCAATAGATTATCTCTCATTGAGCATTTCGATATGCACAATTGGCAACCTTTAAACAACAATCCATCTTGAATCAGATACTCTGTCCAATGGCTTATGTCTCTGAGCACATGATTTTCACATGCTTCATGTTAGTCTCTAATTTTGTTATTGATTTAGTGAGTATCCCTAATCCAAAATCCTCCCTGCTTATACCTTGTTGCTCGAATTTTAGGCTTTTACCCTTGGTTTGAGATTGTTATGTTTTGCATTTTTGCACTTTGAAATAATTTTCTTAAAGTTTTGAAGGTTTAGGACATGAATTAATGAGATTTATCACATCATTTGTCTATTTGAATTTTGAAATTGCAAATTATTGCCAAGTTATTATTAAACGATATTGTCATATGTTATTCTAATTTATCGGATGATGTGTGTAGATATATATTTAGAGAAATTGTTATGTAATAACAACTACAGGTTTAAAAATTCTCGTTTTCAAACAACGCATAGTTTTACAGGACTGTATCAGTGACATGGCACCGAAGAAAAGTGGGAAAATCATTAGGTTGGAACCTAAGGGCACTGAACTGCTTTAAGCTTACCCACATATGGCACAGAGATTTAAAGACATAGGTTGGTTTGATTTTTTCATCACTTTCCAGGGACACGATGAACATGTCTCCATGATATTCACACAGAACTTTGACGGATTCGAAGTTGTGATTAGAAAATTGTTGATGATGGTGACTGAACACTCCATTTCCAGATCTTGAAAATTTTTGATTGGGGGAGAAAGGTGGTGGAAAAAAGAGAACGTAGTCATAAAATTCGTGAACTAGTTCCTGTTACCAGATAAACAAAAACCTAATTGGAAGAAAGGAGTACCACACACCTCGATCAGAAAGGAGTGACATACCACTCTAATTATAATTCAAAGATATATTACATGTGAGGGTCGGTTCTCTATTAATGCACATCAATGGATATTACCCCCTAAATTTACCATATTTTTAATCAAAAGTCTATCGGAGATGTCCAAAAGGGTACAGTCTCATCCTCCCATAGCCAAAGGTAGTTTGTTCCACCAAGTTTTGATAAAGAAACAAGTTTTTTCTACTTTGAATGAAGTACAGAGACCCTGGGATTGATTAATTCAATATCTAAGTAATGATCCACAACCAAGCAAATAAAAAAAGGCTAAAGTGAAAAGAGCATCTACACATAAACAAAGTGTTACATTTGATGAATTCCCAATCAAAGAAGAAAACTCTGCAACCAAGGTAACAAGGGCCAACAAAAGAAATATGGAAACCCAACAGATCCATGTTGACATCCCTGCAGATAAAGGTCAGGAAGAAGCCACCACTAGTAGAGGTAAGAAATCAAAACCTGATGCAGATATTGATGTGTTTCCTGATACAAAGATAAATATGGAAGTAGATATAGATGAGGATTACAATGTAGACCCCATTAAACCCACAGTCGATCATAAAAAAAAACTGACAAGTAAGAAAAGTCCCAAAGGCAAAAAACAGGGGAATAAATCTACACCTATGTATAAATGCCCTAGGAGAAACTCCAGTAGGGTTGTCAACAAATTCAGGTTAAATTCTAAAGATATGTTTAACCCATCCATCAAAAAAGAGAACCTTATAATTAGAGAGGACAATTATGAAGACTCTAAAGCAGGTATTAAAGAACAGGAAGAAATACCTCCATTACACAGGAAAGAAAAAGAAAATAAAAGTTTGGGGGAAAAAAAGGAAAGGGAAAAAAGGTTGCTCAACATTCAAAATGACCTATAATGAGAGTAACCACCCGATCATCAAGAGATGAAGCACTTTTCAAAGGCACAGGTGGAATTTCTGAAGACAAAGACTATCATCCTATAGATTCAAAACAGATTCTAGATATTCCATAGGCCATGGACTCTGATAGTTCTAATGATGATCATAACTCAGAACTATCCTATAGATACCAAATCAAAATAAGAGAACCTAAGGCTCTATAGAACTCAACAAACCTGCACTTGCAAAAGAATTTCCAGAATTCAAAGTCAAGGTTAGAAGTGATAAAGATAAGATCAAAGAAATCCAGAAAATGGTGAAGCAGTTAAATATGGAAAAGGCTCAGGTAGAGCAATGGAGCGCCAAACAACAAGAAAAGATACAGGGTTTCAAGAAAAAGAGAAAGGAACAAAAGGAATTTCTCAAGGAGCTACGAGAGCCTAACTTCAAACTGTATTGGCACAACATTGTGCTCACAACCAATATTAAATAGAGGACTACTAAAGCCAGTGCCATCATTATATCATGATATCCTTATGAATTTATTTATGCACAGTTTTGGAAATTTTGATATTTACCAGAGTAAAAGATGATCCACTTGTTTTTTACTTGTGAATTTGGATAATCCGAATGTATAACTCAGTCAAAAATAATTCCAATTTTTTTGGGATTTGATATGTTGTTGTAAAATCATTTTGGATTAAGTTGTTTAGATGATTTCTATTTTGGCAATGTAAATGCTCATTTTGAGTTGATCTTCCTAGAAGATAGATACCGACTAGATCCTGTTATTAACAAAACACTAGAAAATAGGATCTGTAGTCATCTTTTGTATAGTTTAAATAGTCAGATGAAAGACCTGAGGAGGGTCGAAAAGTTGGATATTCAGGGACCTGTTTTGAACTCTTTGTATGACAATTTTATTCTATCTTGATACTTACCAGAAAAGACATATTGATGGTCATACTTTCTCTTATTTCATGTTCTTTTTTGCTTCTTTCTTGAGATCATTTTTGAAATGCAATGCATTGTTTTCTTGGTCTTAATTAATGCAGTGAAGATTTTTTTGCTACTATTATTAACAAGATTTTATTTAAAAGCACATGTTCTTGTTTCTTAATTATATTTTGAGATAAGAAATCCATGTGGGGTTAACAATCTAAAAACTTCCATATTTAATTTCTTTATTTTTCCTAATTTATCTGATTCATCTATGTGGCTACTCTTTAACAAATCAGTGAGATATCTCTTGCTTTTATTATGAAATTCATGTTTACATTGAAACCTTGAACCATCTTTCGAAAAACCTCTTAAAAAATCCAATTCATAAAACCTCTAAAACATTATTGAAATAACCTAATGATGCCCTAGATTTCCCTCTCATAGTCAAGTGAAAATTTAGGGACTAACAACTTTTGGCATTGTTTCCGGGGACAAAGAAACGAAGATATCTTCCCTAGGGAAATGGCAAGAATAGATTCAAATTTTGATGGTGAACAAGATTTTGGACATTACATGAGACTGTGATTTTTCACCTAGTGACTCCTCTATGGTAATTTTGGCTCCTAAAAGAGAAGGCAAAGGACCTAAAACTCCTCTAACTTCCTCATCATCTACAAAGAGACTAGTAACTAGAAAAAATCCATACCTAGAGCATGTTGCAGTAGTACCAGACCCTGAAAAATTATTAAGAAAATCTAAAGTCATTCCTGGACAGTCTTCTCTCTCAAAGGGAAAATTGCCTTCAAACATTTCTCAAGGACAGTCCTCTGAAATTATCAAACTCCAATCAGATGAAGATAATAATTCCTGAAAGTGAGATTAAACTTGTCATTGAGCCTACTACAATTTTATTCTCTTCAACTATCTCAGAATTAAATATAAATCAATGGAAGCTAATTACTAAGCTCATTGAAGAGGAACATTCAAATACATTGTTTATAGTTGAATCCTTGAGAGATCACAACAAGGACATTAAAAGTAAACCAAAATCACTCTCTTCATCATCACAATCTTTCTCTTCTGAAGAAATTAAACCACGTTATTCCTTTTTTGAAAAACCTCTTTTTCTAGGACCATCATCTTGCTCTAGTCCAGAAAAGAAACCTTTGTTTTCTGAAGATCAAGAACTATTATCAGTACAACTAATTTTCCACACACAGGGGACAATTTATCTTTCGACATCAACAATCTTGCTTACTCCTAAAGCTCAAACACCAAATATAGAAAATATGGTTGTAAATAGAATGGATGCAATTGTTGAAGCCAAATATGCACCATTAAACCTACCACAAGTTATGTATGCCTTTCCACCAAATGGCTATATGAATTATTTGCCAAGATTCAATGGAGAAGGAGGAGTTATTGTTGAAGAGAATTTGAATTCTTTCTACAGTTTTGCAGACAATTTTAATGTAGAGCATGCAGACGTGTGGATGAGACTATTTGTGCAGAGTTTAGATGATGAAGCAAGAAAATGGTTCAGGAGTCTGCCACCTAATTCAATTGTTGATATTTATTCTTTGTATGACACCTTTTTAAGACATTAGGGAGACAATAAAGACTACTTATAATACATTACTGCATTTGGTGCTTTAAAAAGGAAACAAGGTGAATCAATATCTGATTTTACAAAAAGGTTCAATAAAATATATAGTAAAATTCTAGATGAAATTAAGTCTTTAGAAACATCATCCAAAATCACCTTTGTGTTGGCCCTTGACCAAGTTTTGAAGAAATATTGGTCGTGTTTGACCAATTTTGGGACTTCGAAAGGTTGGTCGAAGATGGAGCACCCATGTGGAGCTGAGATTGCAGGATCTCACTTATTTTGCGGGCTTGTGGACCCAGCAAAGTGTTTAGTAGGGTTTATGTAACGGGTTATGGGATGTCGACCCATGGTTTTACCCATGTTTAGGCCTTTTGTAAATGTATAAATAAGTATCTAAGAGATGTAAGAATTAAATATGGTTGGCTATGTGCACCATATGTTGTTAGTGTTTTCTTAGTGAAAGAGATTATAAGTTTCTTTGAGAAGACTGACTATGTAGAGTTGGCTCTGTGCCCTGATCTGGTTTTGGGAAGGAGAATCTAGTGCACACTGCGCAAATATCTTATCCTCTTCGGAATTGGTCTCTGTTTATTTGTGAAAAAGAGAAAATGTATGTAAGGATCTCAAATACTAATAAAGAAGAAGAAGTTGGTGGACGTAGCCCCACACAGGGGTGAACCATGTATATACTGTGTCTTGATGTGCTTTGTGTGACGTGATTTATGTTGTTTTGTTGTTGTTATAATGTATGATGAATGCATTTAATGTTGTTTATTAGTTCTTAATGATACTAAAGATGAATGAATGCTATATTTGAGCCATTTCTATGTGCTAAGTGATTAGATGTGCTTGATCTTTATTGTGACTGCGTTGATCTGTAACAAGGGTTCAATATGCGATGTGAATGAGACTCGTGAACTAATGCATATTGTTGGGTAAGTTCTTTGTTAAGTATTGTAATCATAGATATATGTCCCAACTTAGTTGTAGACACTTGATTCCTGCAACCCCCCTGCCTCTACCTCAGGTGAGACTTCATTTAATTCATAGGTGTTAATGAAAGGGTAGGTAGTTAGGGTTTTGTTGGTGTTTCGTTGAAGCATTGAACCTTGGGTCTGCCCCTGTGGCAAAAAATGGTTCCATTGTCGGGACCTGAAACTGTGATTGCTAGAAACTGAAGAAAATAGAAATCTCTGTGCATATATCTGTTGATGTAGTGTGCAGTACTCTACTTGACTTGCAAAGCTCTGTGCTAAGAAAGAAACCTGATCTGAAGAAAAGAGATTGTAGGTCCAATGTTGTGACCCCGGTTCATAGTATAGGAGAGATTGGGGATCATTTAAAAGAAATAGAGGATTGACACTATGTTATAATTGCATAACACTAGGACATATTGCTAAGGAATTCCCTGGTACATGTCCTATTTTTCTTTGTTGTAAAGCTATTGGTCATGAGGTTGAGGAATGTCTAAGAATGATTGCTAAAGTTGAAAAGATGAACATGAGACGTGAAAACTATAAATAAGATCAAAATACTAAGGATATGTTAGAAAATCATAAAGAGAAAAAGTCTAAGACTATGTTAGTACAGTTAAAATAAGAAATGGATGATCACAAAGACATCAATTTACCAGAGATCCTTAAAGAAAAACAACGCATAGTTACAAGAATAAAAGACTTCAACATAGACTGTGTATTGGATGAAGAAACACATGTGAATATTATGCCAGAAAGCACTTGGGAAATTTTGGGAAATCCTGCTATGATACCTTCATTGGGAAGGATAGGCTTGTTTAAAGGAAAGATGATAACCCTATGTGGAAGAGTTACTAATATACCTATGATTTCTCATGAAACATCGACTGGAGAAGAATTTGAAGTCATTAAATTTTTTGAGAACAATGTCGCCTTTCCACTTTTACTAGGAAAGACTTGGATTAAGAAAGATCAAATCAGAAGGAAAACAAAGGAGGAAGCTACAGAACATAAAAAGAAAGAACTAAGGGACATCATAGCCAGAAAAATAGAGCGACTAATAGAAGAATAAGATGATAAGTCGAAGCAACAGAATGCACGAGAACTAGATGTCGAGGTTGAAAGAATGCAAAAAGGCTTGAGGGACCTACCCATGTAAGAAAGAAGAATACCTACCCTAGAGTTAATAAGAGATGAGGTACTACCTTCAACCCCTTTGAAATGACATCAATAGTGTGAAGTTACCATGCTAAGAGAATATAAGAATAAGAATGGAAAGAGGAATCCAGACTCAGATCAGAGGAAAGAAGGAAAGAAAGAACAGTAAGAAGAAAGAAAAATTAGAGAAATTACAGGAAGTTCCAGAGAAGACTTCGCAGAAGGTAGGCTTGCAGGCCCTGAACCTCGCCGAAACAATAGAAACAAGTAGAATGGGACTTCGCCACGGCAAATATATATGACCATTGGAGGCACCCCGATCGTTAGAATAATGCCTCAAAATGGCTAGAAAATGTAGTTATGAGTGAATGTACCGTTGAGACTGTTAGCGATATTTCTTGTAGCGGGGGGCAAAATGAAAAGGAGTGGGTGAAAAACCCACTTTTCCTAAGTCTGGGGTGCAAATGCGCTGGGATAAGCTGGGGGAAGATCTGGGTGGCCAGGATCTGCGCGCCCAGATCTACGGTTGCAAGCCGATTCCGGACCCCCCCGCCTTTCTACCTTTAAGCGGAGGGGGGGGGGGTCCGGAATCGGGGGCGCACCTCTTTGACGACTAGGATCTATGCAACCAGATTGATGGCACGCAAGGTGATTCCAGACCCCCCCGCCTTTCTACCTTTAAGCGGAGGGGGGGGTCCAGAATCGGGGGCACACCTCTCCGGCGGCTGGGATCAGAGCGCCCGGATCAACGGCGCACGGGCGATCCAGACTCCATTATCTTCCTGCGTTTAGCCAGGTGGGGCCCCTCCTTTCCTGCCATGTCAAACTCTGTACCATTCTTCCCCTTGCCATCTATTCTCCTCCTGGCCGTGTAATGAGGATCGCATCCTTTGGCCCTTCCTCATCCTTCGACGTTTGTCCACCTCCCCTCTTCTGGTCCATGTGGTCCCTCCCCCCATCCCATCATCCACTCACCTTCTGAGTCTCCTCATCTCCTGCCATGTGTCTCCTCCACCTCAACACCTTCCACCATGCACTTTTACTCCTGCACTCCCTGTTGTTTCCACCTGTGCCCTGTCCATCTCCCGTGGCATTCCTCATCCGCTGGCACGAATCCCGCCATCTTTCTCGCCATGCCCTCATCCTCATCCATCATAGGGGTCCCTCACAAAAGTCCAGCGAAGAAGCATCCAAAGAAATACCGTTCGGCTAATCCAGGTGGAACCCTTAAGTGACCGCCACATCGCAGAAGTGCCGAGGTGGCCAGGCCATCCTCAATCCCAATGAAGCAATTATTGAAGCAGTTGGTGGTGGTTAGACATCATCTCCGCCATAATGGGAAGGTCCAGCGATGAGTTAAGTGCATGTCGATTCACCTACGGAGCTGTCAGAAGTTAGATTGCGTCCGCCGCAGGTGCTCGATCAGTCAAAGATTGCAGGTGCAGATTGTCAGAAGCCATGCAGACGCAAAGATTTTAATGCAACATCTCGATTTTGTTGTTGTTGTTGTTTTGAGTATATGAAGGCATTTTCGCCATTTTTGTATCTATCAATGGTAGAGAAGAGCTCCCGGTTGTAAAGCTTTAATGAAGCACTGTTATCTCTGGTTATGTATGAACACTTGAGACTTCTTGCCTTATGAATGTCAGTTTCTTTCATGTCTTCGTTCAAACTGTGTTAGAGCTGCTCGGAATTGGAGAATCCAGTCGAGTTGCAACTGTTATAGGATGATGTAGAATTTGATCACTGTGATAGTCGCATTGCCTCTAATCAGTCCTTGTGACTTTCCTAACGCTGAACGACTTGGAATTGGAGAATCCAGTCAAGTCCCTTCTTCAGTATCTCAAAACTCTGAACCAGAGGATCTTTCTTTCAGAGTTTTTCTTCCACAAATTACTGAAAGCATGTCGCCCGAAGTAGTTTGTTCACTCTTCTTATCAAATCTTCCACCTATTCACCCTTTAATCAACCTAGTGATTGAAGTTAGATCAAGACCTCCTTTGTTTCATACATGCCGGACCCGGTCTCCGAGTTAGAGTGACATTTCCCCGAGTCTCTGTCCATTTGATCACCCATAAAAAACCATTGTGACATAAAAATGATGGGCGTCGAGCTCTGCTCCTACTAGAAATCCAAGAGTGACTTCCGTCGCCAACATTTCTGGCGCCGTTGCCGGGGACGAAGTTGAATATTTTCCCCGGGATTGAACGACAATGATCGACTGATTCTGAAGGTGCATCAGATATCAGAACTATTGAGATTGCTACTGTGCACCTGGCAACTCCACTGTGGCGACTCCATTGTCTCCACATCATTGTTTCAGCTGTGACTACTATTAGCACACCTGAAAGCTAACCCTAAGGAGCTTTCTCGAGAAGGTTTCAGCAGCTGCTTTCTCAGTCTGAGAAGCTTCCTGGGGTAACGACAATGTTAAGATCTGGCCTTTGATGGTGAACAAGGACCAGACATATTTGAAGCTGCGCATCTTTCACCTGGCGACTCCATGATTCAAGGATCGATTGGCGACTCCACTGGTTCGGTATGGAGAAAATGATGGCTCAAAGGTTTTCTTTCTGTGACTTTTCTCAAATAGTTGTTTTTCCTAATGCACTTCCTGATAGAGACATCTGGGAAGATTTCCTCCCCGAATTTCATGCAAAGGATTGGGAGGTACCAGCTGAGAATTTACTGGACTTCCATGAGGCTATCCACCAACACAATATCATGCATGAGGATGTCCAAATTAAACTCTTCAGGTTTTCCTTGAAGGGAGCTTCTCTTGAATGGTGTCGGTCTCTTCCCGCTGCAAGCATCCGCTCTTTAGCAGGTTTTCATACAACTTTCAATTCATTTTGCAAAGACTACTATCCAGCTGTTCACTTGTTTGAAAGTTGTTGTAAAGAGTTTTCTTTGCTTCATGAAGCCTCTGTTGGCCCAGAAGACCATTTTCATGATGAAGCCCTTACTGTGGAGGAAAGCATATGCTGTGAAAAAATTGAGGTGTTGAATGATATGAGTGGTGTTAGCTCGAGGATGGAAGCATATGACATCATATCAGATGCGTCTATTCTTTCAGATGTTCATAAAGGTCAACACGCCACCTGTGGATATTATGAGTTGGTGGAGAAGATGTGGTCCATGGTAGATGGCTCGCCTAAATGTCGGGTTGAGGCAGATATTCCTAGCAACCCTGTTTCTGAGGACGGAGACCTTCCCGTTTGTAAGGAAGTTGCTCTGAGTGAAATAAAGATATCTCTCATTGCCCTACATGCAAGGTTGAAATCTGAGGACCATGGGTAGGATTTTCCAGTCTCCAAGGTAGATGTTCTAGATGGCTCTCTTGAGGATAATATTGAAGATCTCGTAAGCGCCTTAACATCTGTCCCCGGTGAGCTTGCTGTCTCAGAACAAAATGATGAAATGGTAGTTGTGGAGGAGGATTGTTCTCTTTTTCTTCACGATATTTCCCATGATGTATTTACATTTGGGATTGAAAAGGAGGATCTAGAGATCATTCCTTTTTTTCAAGATGAAGAAGTCTGGTGCTCACCCATCTTTAACAACTATTCAGTTGAGGAGCAGCAGAGCCCCACATCATAGATTGATGACCTGGGTAGCAGCTATCCTGTGTCTGACAGATATGAATCAGGTTCTAAGCTGGACGCCCAGAGCTTCCAAGAGAAGACTGTAGAGCCTTCTCCTCTGTTCAAAAATGAAAGACAATGCGAGGAAATCAGCCCCCCTGAGCAGCAAATTGAAAAGAAGAGCTTTCCCACAGGTCCTATCTATGATGATTATGAATCTGACCCTTGGGAGAGCCAAGAAAAGGCACCAAAAGAACCAGAGGAGCAGTCGAGGATGCATTTTACAGACTGCACAGAGCCAGTCAGCAAGCAGCCACCGCCTGAGATCAGCGAGCCCATTTCAGTTATTCACCCGCCTGTGCTTATTAGAGATATTCAGCCGCAGGTGAACAACTGCGTAGCAGAAGAGGTTGTTTGTCGCCAATTTCGTAGAATTGGCCACTCATTTGATGACCCTGTCAGTGAATGCATGGAGTGGAATTTCCCTTATGCTTTGGAGACACCCTATTTCATCTCAACTCCAGCTTGTAAGGAGGAGTTGAAGAGTGTAACCGTTCTGTTGTCACGGTTACACCATCTGCTGGTGATCATCGACATAAGGAAGGAGCTTCTATCCAGGAAGCTGCTTGAATGGATATGGCGGAAGTTTTCTTTCACCTAGCCCATCTAAAGTGTTTTATTAGTTTAGGATTGTATATAAATAAGCTCCTTTGAGCATGTATCTTTAGTTTGTTACTTTTATTTTTTTCGGCCTGTATTTTCAGCAGTGGGTTGTTTTGAGCATGACTCCATAGCCCAACAGCAAGGCACTAAAGCTGCGGAATGAGTTCTTAGAGCATAAAAGGGATGACTCTATCCCCCATGGAGCCAAATGTTAGAGATATTTCTTGTAGTGGGGGGTAAAATGCAAAAGAGTGGGTGAAAAACCCACTTTTCCTAAGTCTGGGGTGCAAATGCGCTGGGATAAGCTGGGGGCAGATCTGGGCGGCCAGGATCTGCGTGCCCAGATCTACGGTTGCAAGCCGATTTCGAACCCTCCCCGCCTTTCTACCTTTAAGCGGAGGCGGGGGGTCCGGAATCGGGGGCGCACCTCTCCGACGGCTAGGATCTGCGCGACCAGATCAACGACGCGCAAGGTGATTCCGGACCCCCCCGCCTTTATATCTTTAAGCGGAGGGGGGGGTCCGAAATCGGGGGTGCACCTCTCCGGTGGCTGGGATCAGAGCACCCGGATCAACGGTGCACGGGCGATCCAGACTCCATTATCTTCCTGCATTTATCCAGGTGGGGCCCCTCCTTTCCTACCATGTCACCCTCTGTACCATTCTTCCCCTTGCCATATGTTCTCCTCCTGGCCATGCAATGAGGATCGCTTCCTTTGGCCCTTCCTCATCCTCCGACGTCTGTCCACCTCCCCTCTTCTGGTCCATGTGGTCCCTCCCCCCATCCCATCATCCACTCACCTTTCGAGTCTCCTCGTCCCCTACCATGTGTCTCCTCCACCTCAACACCTTCCACCATGCACTTTTACTCCTGCACTCCCTGTTGTTTCCACCTGTGCCCTGTCCATATCCCTTGGCATTCCTCATCCGTTGGCACGACTCCCGCCATCATTCTCGCCATGCCCTCGTCCTCATCCATCATAGGAGTCCCTCGTAGTAGTCCAGCAAAGAAGCATCCAAAGAAAGACCATTCGGCTAATCCAGGTGGCACCCTTAAGTGACTGCCACGTCGCAGAAGTGCCGAGGTGGACGGGCCATCCTCAATCCCAATGAAGAAGTTATTGAAGCAGTTGGTGGTGGTTAGACATCATCTCCACCATAATGGGAAGGTCTGGTGATGAGTTAAGTGCGAATCGATTCGCCTACGGAGCTTTCAGAAGTTAGATTGCGTCCATCGCAGGTGATCAATCAGTCAAAGATTGCAGGTGCAGATTGTCAGAAGCCATGCAGACGCAAAGCTTTTAATGCAATGTCTCGATTTTGTTGTTGTTGTTGTTTTGAGTATATGAAGGCGTTTTCTCCATTTTTGTATCTATCAATGGTAGAGTAGAGCTCCGGGTTGTAAAGATTTAATGAAGCACTGTTATCTCTGGTTATGTATGAACTCTTGAGACTTCTTGCCTTATGAATGTCAGTTTCTTTCATGTCTTCGTTCAAACTGTGTTAGAGATGCTTGGAATTGGAGAATCCAGTCGAGTCACAACTGTTATAGGATGATGTAGAATTTGATCACTATGACAGTCGCATTGCCTCTAATCAGTCCTTGTGACTTTCCTAACGCTGAACGAATTGGAATTGCAGAATCCAGTCAAGTCCCTTCTTCAGTATCTTGAAACTTTGAACCAGAGGATCTCGCTTTCAGAGTTTTTCTTCCACAAATTACCGAAATCCTGTCGCCCGAAGTAGTTTGTTCACTCTTCTTATCAAATCTTCCACCTATTCACCTTTTAATCAACCCACTAATTGAAGTTATATCAATACCTCCTTTGTTTCATACATGCCGGACCCAGTCTCCGAGTTAGAGTGACATTTCCCCGAGTCTCTATCCATTTGATCACCCATAAAAAACCACTGTGACATAAAACTGATGGGCGTCGGGCTCTACTCCTGCTAGCAATCTAGGAGTGACTTCCGTCGCCAACAGAGACCACGCTATAACGCATGGATTTGCATTGATGGATGCATTCCTGCCCATTGGAGGAATCCATTATGACACTTTCTTATTTAACCTGTTGGACACTGTGTTGGTACCACTTTTTTCCATTTGTGATTATCCAAGATAACAGAGAATCAATTGCATATCACATTGTTATTTCTAGACCTCGCCATCCCTTTGATTACCTCACTTTTTTGTTTGCCTACCTGATCTATTTAGTTACAAGTTTGAATGTTGGGAAAACCAAGCACATTAGAAAAGTATGGGGAGGATATTATTGTATACCTCATGGCTAAGAGAGTCAGGTCTGTAGGAATACATGCGTCATTGACTAGTGGATTGCAAGCATCCCCCTCGACTGGACGATGTTCTGGCCATGCTACTTAGAAGTGAAGCAAGCACTGTGACGATTTGGCTAACATGAAGAAGATACTATCGGTCTTGCCATATTATATACCACCTTTGGCTGGCACGGTTAACCGCAATAGTATCCCATGTGACTTTGAGTACATGTTGATCACTGCATACATCCTGAAGGGGATAAGCATAGTTGGACCCTAGTTGGGACAGATCCCAGCTTTGAAGAACAATGACTTTAACCTCGACGAAATAAAAAACTACGCCATGCTCATGCCGCATAAGAATTTGATGAGGACGACTGGGAAGAAGCCATGCATAGTCTCCCAGTCATGGATTAAGGAGTTCACGCAGTCAATTATACTGAATGTAATGAAGATTCCTCACTTTGTTCGACATCAGGAGGTTAACTCTTGCATTAAACTCCTTTTATTGTGCTACCATGGAGGATATATGTGGCTCGATAGGCGTGTTACTATGGATCCATCACTGATCCACTTGATTACATGGATGAGTATGTGGGGACTAGAACCTCAACAGTTCTACCCAGGGAAGACTACAAATCACTCCTTGTCATAGCGCATAAAGGAAAGTGAGGCTACAAGGTAGCCTTCATTCATGATGGTGTAGTGCGCCTATATTGTTGGCTTATAGTTGGAAAAATCATCAGAAAGAACCATCTCGTGTAGGTCACAAGCTTCAAAGGAGACCTCACAAGAAAGTGTGTGGAAGGCATGCAAATGAACTGGGCAAGTTACCTTGTCAACGAGCTTGAAAAATATTGTCGTTGTTAAGAACCAAATATCAATATAGCATATAAAAAACTCAGAATAAGTACTCACCACCTTGAAAAAGAGATAGTTTCAGATAATAAGCCTCTTCGAGGGGGGAACCTCCTTTTACCCCACATAAATGTTCAAGTACAAGATGGATCCAAATGAAAATGTGTCCTTGGTATATATAGGAGACTAGGAGGTATAATTACAACTAATGGAATAAAGCCAACATAAATAAAATAACATTACTAATGTAATATGCCCCAATTAAGGGGTAATGAGCCAATATTAGGGCTTAACATGCCCCTCCCCTTGAGACAAGTGTT
>ML777552.1:312976-329814 GCA_009831015.1 Picea engelmannii
CGTTGACCGTTGACATCGCGGATCGGGATTCGGAGGTTTCTTGTTGCACGGGAGGTGCGCACAAGGTTCGCGAGTCCGCGAGACCCGACTTCCCGAGTTCCGAAAGGGAAGATTCCCGAGAAGACTGTGGGTGATAGAACTCCTGGGTAGGAGTTGGAAGAGCATCGACTCTTCGGGCCATGGAGTGAGAAGGTCCTGGTGGAGCGACCAACTGTGGAGAGTGAGGGTTTCCATCAATGTAGTTCATCTAACAATTCATCAATGACAGGAATGGGAAAATTATCTTTAATAGTGATATTGTTGAGCTCTCTATAATCTGGACACATACACCATGAGCTATATTTCTTGAATACCATTACCACTGGTGCAGTGTAAGAACTTTGGCTAGGTCTAATAATGCCATCCTCTAACATTTCTTCAACCATGCACTCAATTTCACTCTTCTGGGCATAAGGGTATCTGTATGGCCTGATGTTAGGAGGAACACTCCCAGAAATTAGGTGAATTTCATGATCATGATTTCCACTGGGTGGAAGACCTTTGGGAATATCTTCAAATACTTTGGAATGCTTATCAATGATCCCTTGGAGATCTTGAGGAATAGATGGCTTAGATGTTTAAACATCTAGTGAGAATAGTTGTGCAATAACGCCTTGGTGCCTCTTTTTCAATAATTTTGTCATGCCATTAGAGCTTATCACCTTATCGGGTTTCCCTGTGATACCTCTTAACTCAATTTATTCTCCTTCTAATGAAAATTTCATGAAAAGTTATTGAAAATTAAAATCCATTGTTCGTAATGATTGTAACCATTGGATTCCTAGTACAACATCTGCACCACCCATGGGTATAGAAATCATTGGAATATTCATTAAATATTCCCCCATAGTAAGATTGATCTTATTTCATTTTCCTGAGCAATTGATAGTTCCTCCATCTGCAATCATTACTTGAAACTCTAGCGCTGTATATACAAAGCAATTGAGAGCTTTGGCTAATTTATAGTGAATGAAATTATGAGTACTGCTAGAATCAATTAGGACTATTACCTTTTTCTTTTTGATGTATCCTTTGATTTTGAGGGTTTGAGGAGTGATAATTCCAGCCAATTCATTACACGATATCGTGGGTGTCAACTCTTCAGACGAAATTGCTTCTACATTTTCATCTTAAGATGGTTCTTGTTCTTGTTCTTCTTCCTCTTCACAATCTATGCAGAATAATTTCTTCTCCCCACACTTATGTCCCTTACTATACTTCCTATCACAATTAAAGAATAAACATTTTGCTTTTCTTTCCTCCAATTGTTGAGGTTTCAACCTTGTAGGTTGAGGTTTTTTAGAAGAAGGAGCATTTTTCTCTCTATATATGTTAGGATTGGTCCTTCTAGTATCCATAGCCATATTTTTACTTTCAACATTTCTTGCCACCTTAAATGCATTCTCCAATGATTTGGGTTCCCAAAGGTTAACCTCATGTTGAATGTTATCCTTTAAGGTTTCTATGAATACATCAATCAAGTGCTCATCTAGAATATATGTTACCTTTATATTCAATCTTTGGAAGTTCTCAATGTTCTCGGTAACTGAACCCTTTTGCTTGAGATTTATCAATTGGCTAAAGAAGGTATTGCTCCTTGTATCCTCATAGTGTTCTATAATTTATTCCTTGAAAATTGTTCAAGTGACGAGTGATTTGTGAGAACAAAGCCATCGATACCATACAAATTGATTGGGTTCTAAATATAAAGAATCAATTCATACCTTTTGTGTATGTGGCACATTATGTAGATCAAAGAATTTCTCCATCTGAAGTATCCATGTGATTGGGTCCTTGCCATCAAACTTCCTCATATCGATCTTAGGAACGTGCTTGATCTTCAACCCAAAGTTGGAGTTTCTCCATTCTTGATTCACCTTCATTGTGTCCTCATCATGAATTTCATGGGATGCATTTTCACTTTCAGGTGTCTCCTCTGTTATGAAATTTTTCAATACTTCCATGATCTCCTCTTTTAAACCATCCATCTTAGTATTTATTTCCTCCAACTTAGCTTCCATCTCTTGTAGTTCATATTTTGTTACTATCTTCTTTTATAAATCATTTATGTCCCTACGCATTTCTTCACTTTCATCAAGAGTCCAAGTAGGATTGTCTGGAGGCTTATTTGGTGTAGAAGTTCCCTTTTTGCATGGCATGTTGGCCAAGTATCACTTTTGAACCTTGATTTTGGGGTGGTTCTGCTAGACAATCTTTCTTCTGTTGTATCTCCCAAGTTTAGGCCCTTCTGGGTATGAAACTTTCTTTTATGTAGTTCTCTGATATTTCTTCTCTACAATGCCACATGTTTGATCAAAATTGGATGTGCCAAGTGTACTTTATGGTAACTTCCCCAGAACTTGCTGATTTTTGTCCTTTCCAGGAGATCTCACTTGTATAACGTTCCTCGCACAAAATAATTGATATAAAATTTTGAAACTCGTACAAGAAATACTACAAAATGTCCACTATCCAATGAAACTAGTCTCACTCAATTTGGATACTCTAGGAAGAAGTTATGATTGTTTTACCTGGAACACCTTCTTGAGACTAGTCAATAGGACTAGTCAGATACCCTATCTTCCACAGGGTGTATATACAAATGTAAGATGACCCAGAAGATGAAATTTTTACCACAGATACCTTACTAATTTCTGTGAATATATACTGGAGTTCAGGGTCTGAAATGTTACATAAAAAAATTTATAGTGAAAATTCCACAATGACTCAGTTCAAGATGATTCCAGAACCCTATATTTCATAGACTGTATCTCAGAAAGTATAAGGCCTTAGAATATTAAATATTAACCCAACGTACCTTTATCCATCTACTAAATATCGTCCAACACATTTCTTCTGAAACGTTGTAAAAAAAAAGTTATAGCGAAAATGCCAAGGTGTCTCAGATGTAGCAGCGAAACCCCAAGACCTTGAGCTTTGATACCATATGTTAAGAACCAAATATCAATATAGCATAGAAAAACCTCAGAATAAGTACTCAAATCCTTGAAAAAGAGATAATTTCAGATAATAAGCCTCTTCTATGGGGCAACCTCCTTTTACCTCACATAAATGTTCAAGTACAAGATGGATCCAAATGAAAATGTCTCCTTGGTATATATAGGAGACTAGGAGGTATAATTACAACTAATGGAATAAAGCTGACATAAATAAAATAACATTACTAATGTAATATGCCCCAATTAAGGGTTAATGAACCAATATTAGGGCTTAACAGTCGTGAAGCATAGGATCAAGGGTATGAGTTCCATTCAGTTGTTTACTCGTATTAATCACATTTATCGTTTGACAAATGCCAGAAGGAGCGAAATTCCTAGAAGTTGAGCCATCGAAGTCGTTGTTCATGACGTTCTCCACCTTGTGGTATACAAATGACATGTCAAAGCAGTGGCAGTCGAGTGTTGTATTCCATGCCTAATACCAGCAGTTGAAGCGTGTTATTGAGGCATTTCCACAAATGACCCCAAACACACTGCACCAGTAGAGACCACTAGTGAAGTTCCACGTAGATTGACACTTTATTTACATCATTGAGCTCAGGGATGAGAGCAAGGAGGAGCTACAGTCCTATTATAATATGATCGATGAAGACACGGAGGAGATCACCAAATAATGGTCGATGGAGTTCCTTGTACTGGTTGACACTGCATAACTATCTGATCCCGACATTATAGGAAGTCCCTTGGTCACCCAGGTCGAGCATGATGGACAGACTAGCATGAAGAAAAAGAAGAAAAAGGAGGAAGTGTAGAACATACAAACCGATGAGGAGGCAGTGCCTCGAAGGAAGGTGGGCCTGATTCACCCACAGGAGGAGGAGGAGACGAAGTCAACTCAAAAGGAAGGGAAGAAGGAGAAAAACAAGGAAAATTCAAAGCTACACTGCCAAAGGATCCCTTTACCGAGGTCGAAACATCAAAGAAAAGGAAGGTTTCTCCGCAGAAACCATCAACAAGAAAGCATACTTGCGCTAGTAAGATGTAACGTCCCCAAGGCCGAGCCCCATTGTAAATCATATTTATGAAATGAATTGTAAATATGTTTTATAGGCTGGTGAGCCAAGTTTATATAAGCTGGTGGGCTTATGTGATTGTTAGGCCAGAGAGCCTAAGGGTTGAAGGCGAAGATCTTGATTTTGTACATGTATCAATGTAGAACATAATAAAATATAAACACCACCGCGTGCAGGCCGACACGATGAATGAGTGATGGGGGAATAAGCTTCCACAGAGTGGGCAAGGGATTAGGGGCTGGAAGGTGGGAAGAGGGGCTAAGTGTTGAGCCTAGGGGGATAAGCCTAGGGGCTTAAGTCCTTGGGGAATAATATTAAAATATTATTCCAAAAGACATGTGAATATTATGTTATATCCTAAGTTCTTTTTGGAAAGACAAGAAACTTCCAAATGGAAGGAACGCATGCTGAAGGAATGAATGTAGTTTCATGGGTGACAAGTGTCAACCCATGCCCATGAAAATAAAACAACTGAGATGAGCCATGGTGAGGGTTCCTCCACCATTCGACCCTTGACTGCCTGGGCGTGAACCTGTCCGACCTATGGTAGAGTCTCGTGCATATTCTGAACTGTATGTCCCATCCGACCCCTGCAAGAGACCTCATGCCATTCTGAAACCGGGGGGGGCAAAATCTATGTGTTGATTTTGGGCATAGCCTGTGTTGATTTCTGGAAAATTCAATGCATCCTCTGTCCAAGTAGATCGAGCCTGTGTGTGGAGTCTCTGTTCCAAAGCCATAACCATGAGACCATTCTGTCATTACTGAGCCTGTTGGAAAGCCCGTGTCTATTTTCCCCATTGGCTGTTGTGGCCACGTAGTGCTAGACTGCATGTGGCTTGTTGGCCAGTTTGTACAACACACTCTCCAGGTGAGAGAGGTGATTGAAGTTGGAAGAACAAGTTGCTTGGCCTGTGAGCGAATCTCTCTAGGTGAGAGAGTGCGCAGAGGAAGGAGAGAACTCCTAGAAGGAACCCTGTAGCTTCCACATATCTCGGAGACTTCCGGTCCAGTCTGTTGCTAAAACCCAAGGCAAGGGAGGTTAGCAGCCGAAGAACTATCTAGGTGATAGAGAAGGTGTATACTCCTGGGGTGGAACAGGCATGTGGGGAAGGAGAGTTTGTGGGCAGTGAGTATGAGTGATTCCTAAGAGAGAATTTATTCCTTGTGACTGTGTGTTTTCCCTGTAACCTCAGCCTAGTCTAGCATTCCTTGCCTTGGGGTGGATCTTAGTTCTAGCTCGGGGGTGACCCACTGCTAAGCTTGATGAGCAGTGTGGTCTAAGGCTGGGAATTTCATGCAAGGCTTGCACCTGGTTGGTGGAATTACCATCGTTTTCAAAGATAAGTACCAGATGATGTTTTAATTACATTACTTCATGTCTGTGTATTTATATTTATCATGTATTTTCTTGTGCATACGAATTAATGTTAAAGCCATTGATTATTTATAATAGCAGTAATTCTTATGGTTACTCTGAGTTTAAATGTGCTTCATTTTCTTAAATGAGTGTCTTATATATAGAATTAAGTATGATATTGTTATTCCGCGAAGTAGCGCTTGTCCGACCTAGAATTGAAAGGGGGCGTTACAGTTTGGTATCAGAGCGTTACAGTAACTAAGAGTGTTACAGTTTGGTATCAAATCCAAGGTTTTGACGCTGAGCCTAGATGGGCCAGTTGAGTGGTCTTTGGACCGAGGTTTTGAGGAGAAATTGTGTCTAGAGGACCAATTTCGGACCTTTGAATGCTTCTGAGTGTCAAGGAGTTACTTGACTGTGTTACCAAGCTCAGGAGGTGTAGTGGTGTTATGAAACCATAGTCGGGGTCGCATCTGGCCACAGGGAGAGAGAACTCTAAACCAGAAGTGTTAGAGCCTTAGGATCTATTCGGGAGGGAAGGCAAACCCTCATGACTTTCAGGCCTGGAAAATGTGTGCAAGGTTTAAAAACCCTTTGGAGTTTCACAAGATTGTGGAAATCGCGATACGCGAAATTATGAAATGATCTACATCGTAGATCGTAAGTGACCATCGGATCAAGTGGAAGAATATACCGTAATTTCATAATTTTGGCAAACAGAAGTTCGAGATGTGGGGATGCACGAACTCCCGATGCCGAAACCCTGAAACGCTGAAAAGATCTACGTCATAGATTGGAGAGAACTCTAATCATTGGATTGCCTTGGAATGGATGTGGACACATGGGTGTGCACCACGTGCCAGTGAGTCGAGAAGACAAGCGAGAATGGTGGGACCCGATGACGTCGCCAAAGGTGATGTGAACCTTCCTGAACGTGCCACACGCCACTGTGATTAAGGGAGATAACTGTACTGTGGGCCCAGAGAGTAAAGTAAATCAGAATTTCAGAATTTGGGAGTTGGAGTGACAAGGGGTTGAGAGTCTCGTGGACCGAGACCCCAAATCTAGAATTTCCCATAGTGAGTGTGAAATCCTCGTGGACCAAAACCCCAAAACTCGAAGTCCCGAAGTCCCAAAATTTGCAGAGCCGTCAGAGCTCAGAAACCTTTGGGAAGTCAATCATTTTCTCACTCACGTTGGTTTACGAATATTGTGATTTTGTAAAGGGTTTAAGTCCTGAAAAACTTCGGTTGACTGCACGTTGTGTGTGCAGAGTTCAATGGGTGTCAGGACAACCAAAAACCGATGCCACCTATGGAATTGGAAGAGGTACAGGTTGCCTCTGAAACAGAGGACGAAAGGGTAGGAAGGGATGTCAACTTGGGAAACAAAGGATGAAACTCTAATGGGCACAGAAAAGAGATGGATAAGGAGGTACATATGATGAAACTCATTGAGATATTGTAGAAATATTCCCAGGCTCACCGAGCTAATAGCCGAAATCTCATGAGGGTCAGGGATCAGCAGGGTGAATTCAACTTAAAGATGTTGAAGAGCCTGGAAAGAATAGAAAGGAAATTGGAGAAGGGGAATGACTCAAACAAGACAGAGAGTCGCAGAACCCCTGAGTGGAAAAGAAGATCAAGAAGTGTCAGGACCCCTGAGAGGAGAAGAAGATTGAGGAGTGGTAGCAGACATCATCATCACTCTTCAAAGCATTCCGATAAGGAAGCACGTAGTAGTTCAAGCCTGTCCCCTACCAGAAAACACCGAAGATCTGGAGTGGATGAATTGAAGGGAGAAATGAACAATATTAAACCTCCTACATTTGATGGAGAACATAAGAAGGAGGAAGATGCCGAAACATGGTTGATTGGCATGAGGAAATATTTCCAACTGCATAATTATTCCTCTCATGCAGAAGGAAGAATTGTGATGTATCAATTGAAAGGAAAAGCATCCATGTGGTGGGATCATTTTGTGAAGGTGCAACATATTAGGGAGAAAGATATCACTTGGAAGGAGTTCAAGAAGTATTTCGAGAAGAAATACCTGACTAAAAGATACTATGACAGAAAGATGAAGGAGTTCTTCAAACTCAAGTTGGGCAGCATGACCATCGATGAATACAAACTAAGGTTTTTGAAACTACTGAAGTATGTTTCGTTCATCAAAGATGAGGCTGTCAATATTCAGAGATATCTGAGTGCACTTCCACCTTCCATTAGTGACAAAATCTAGTATGATGATCCCAATACTATGGAAGAAACAATATGAAGGGAAAAATGATTGTATGAACAACAAAGAGAAAGGCCTGCTTTTCCAAAGGCTTGGGATGATCAGAAGAAGTTCAGGAAAGAGCAGAGGTTGAAGGGAAACAAGCCTCCCTTTCTCGGAAATAGTCCTTAGGGAAAACCATCCTTTAGGGAGCCCAGGAAGGCTTAAGTGGATGAACAAATGCCCAGACCACCACCTATGGAGTGTTGGGGCTGTAAAAGAAACCATAGGTACAAAGACTACCCCCACATAAAAGATAAAGTGAGAACCATCCACAATGTTTAGCAATATGAAACTATGGAAGACATGGGCAGTAGAATGCCAAGGATCTACGTAGCCCTGGACAACAAGCAAGCAGAATTTCAATCACACATGATCGAAGCGAAAGGTATGATTAACAACCGACCATTTATTATTTTAATCGATTCAGGGGCTAGCCATAGTTATTTATATCCAAGAGTGGTGGTAATTTTTCATTTATCAAGAAGCAAACATGAAAAATATTGGTTAGTTCAGTTGGCTACAGGAACCAAGAGGAAGGTCACTGAGTTGGTTAAGTCCTGTCCTGTGGACATGAAAGGATTGAGCACTAAAGCTGAATTGAATATTCTTCCTTTAGGCTCTTATGACTACTTAATTAGGATGGACTGGTTGGACCAATGCCATGCCCTTCTGGACTATCATAACAAGAAGTTTACATGCCTGGATGAGGAAGGGAATCGGAAAACAATCCAAGGGATTCCCAGAGCTTTGGTGGTTAGAGAAATCTCAGCAATGCAGTTGAAGAAGTGCTACAGGAAAGGCTGTCAATTATTTGCAGCCCGTGTGGAGGAAGCATCCAGAGATGAAGTCTCAAAGATTGGATACCATGAGGTACTCAGGGAGTTCAAGGACATATTTCAGGAGGTACCTGGACTATCTCCGAAGAGAGACATCGATTTTTCTATAAATTTGATGCCTGGAGAAACTCCAGTTTGGAAAGCTCCTTATAGAATGAGTATGCCAGAGCTGAAAGAGTTGCAATTGCATCTTGAAGAGATTCTAAAGAAGGGGTACATTTTCCCCAGTGTGTCACCTTGGGGTGCCCCGACACCTTGGGGTGCCCCGGTCCTGTTCATGAAGAAGAAGGATGGGACGTTGAGGCTGTGCATTGATTTCTGACAGTTGAACAAAGTAACTGTCAAGAACAAGTATCCTCTGCTGAGGATCGATGATCTTTTTGATCAGTTGAAGGGTGAGAAAATATTCTCGAAGATAGATTTCAGATCAGGATATCACTAGGTAAGAATAAAGGATGAGGGCATCAACAAGACCGCCTTTAGAACAAGGTACGGTCATTACGAGTTCACGGTGGTGTCATTTGGACTGTAAAACACACCTGTTGTTTTTATGTGCTTGATGAATGGTGTATTCAGGGACTATTTAGACAAGTTTTTCATAGTCTTCTTAGATGACATATTGGTGTATTCCAAGTTAGAGGAAGAGCATGGAAAACACCTGAGATTGGTGCTGCAAGTGTTGAGAGGACACCAACTGTATGCCAAATTGAGAAAATGCTCATTTTACCAAAGGCATATCCATTACTTGGGGCACATTATTTCAGAACAAGGGATCGTCGTGGATACTGAGAAAGTTGAGGCAATCATAGAATGGTCAGCGCCAAGAAATGTGGTGGAAGTTATATCCTTTATGGGTCTAGAGGGCTATTACAGAAGGTTTATCGCAGGGTTCTCAAAGATAGCTCACCCTATCACTTCCTTAAAAAGGAAGGAGAAAAAGTTTCAGTGGACTGAAGAGTGTGAGAAGAGTTTCCAACGATTGAAGAAGTTGTTAACCAATGCTCCAATCTTCAGGATTGCAGATCCAAATATGGATTTCGTGGTGTGCACAGATGCGTGTAAGGAAGGGTTGGGAGGAGTTCTCAGCCAGAATGGATTTGTAATCTGTTATGAGTCCAGGAAGATGAAAGAGAATGAAAAGAATTATGCCACTCACGATTTGGAGTTGGCAACAATCATCCACGCTATGAGGAAATGGATACATTACCTCATGGGAAGGAGATTCGAATTGAGAACAGATCACAACGGTCTGAAATATTTGTTTGATCAGCTGAATTTAAAGGCTAGAAAAAGTAGGTGGATGGATTTTTTGTGTGAATACGACTTTGATATCAAGTATATCAAAGGGAAGGAAAACAAGGTGGTTGATGCACTCAACAAAAAGGTGCATGAATTACATGCTACAACCATTGGCATGTACAGGAATGATATTAAGGATAGAATTTTGGAAGCTGCAAATGAAGATTTGCAGTACAGAGATTTGGTAGAAAATCTACAGCAGAGTGAAAGTCCTCAGAAAAGGGAAAGTTACACCTTGGAAGCTAATGGATTACTTATGTATAGAAACAGAGTGTATATACCCAATGTCCAGGAATTGAAACTTGCGATTCTAGTTGAAATGCATAATGTGACTTATGTTGGACACCCTGGATATCAAAAGACTTTGGATGCAGTCAAAAGCCATTACTTTTGGCCAAGTATGAAGAGAGAGATCGTTGAATACATTGCTAGATGTATGGAGTGCCAGAAAGTTAAGGCTGAGCATAGGCACCCAACAGGGTTGTTGCAGCCTTTGCCCGTTCCTGAGTGGAAGTGGGAAGTGGCGACCATGGATTTTATTATAATATTTCCCAGAACAAGCAAGCAGCATGATTCGATCATGGTTGTGGTGGACAATATTACAAAATCTGCCCATTTTATTCCATTGAAAACCACTCACAAGGAAACAGATGTTGCTGAAATCTTCTTAAAAGAAGTGGCATGCTTTCACGAAATTCCTAAGACGATTGTGTCTGATAGGGACCTGAAATTCACCTTGAATTTCTGGAAAGGATTGTTCAAAGGATTCCGAACAAATCTGAATTTTAGTACAACATATCATCCTGTGTCTGATGGACAGACAGAGTGGGTGAACAGAGTAATAGAGGACATCTTGAGAATGTACGTGATAGACAAACCATCAAGATAGGAAGACTACCTGCATTTGGTAGAATTCGCCTACAATAATGGGTATCATGCATCGTTGAAGATGAGCCCATTTGAAGTATTTTATGGAAGAAAGTGCAACACTTCAGTAAGCTGGGATAATCTAGCTGACAGAGCAGTAGTTCGTCCAGAGTTGCTCAAGGAGATGGAGGACCAAATGATAAAAATTAAACATAATTTAAAAACTGCCCAAGACAGATAGAAAAGTTATGCTGATTAGAATAGAACCCACCAAGAATTAAAAGTGGGTGATCATGTTTTCCTGAAAGTGAAAACTAATAGGAGTTACCTGAAGCTGGGAAGTTGCGCCAAGTTGGCAGCAAGATTTTGTGGGCTGTTTGAAATCCTGGAAAGGATTGGGCTAGTTGCATATAAGCTTGCATTACCTGCATCTATGACTGTACATAATTTGTTTCATGTTTCATTTCTTAAGAAATATATACCTGATGCTAATCATGCTATTGAATGGAATGTGGTTGAAGTGGAACTAGAAGGTGTCCTGCAAGTGCATCTTGTGCACATATTGGAAAATAAAAACAAACAAATCCGGAATCGAGCTATAGGGCTTGTAAAGGTCCAGTGGACCTGGTACGGTCCTGAGGCTGTGACATGGGAGCATGAAGATGTTATGCAGGTAGAGTACCTGCATCTTTTTGAAAATTTTGAAAGGCTTGCAGAGATAGTGTAAAGTTTCACTGAGGACAATGCAGAAATAAGGGGAGGGGGATTGTAACGTCCCCAAGGCCGAGCCCCATTGTAAATCATGTTTATGAAATGAATTGTAAATATTTTTTATAGGCTGGTGAGCCAAGTTTATATAAGCTAGTGGGATTATGTGATTGTTAGGCCAGAGAGCCTAAGGGTTGAAGGCAAAGAGCCTGATTTTGTACATGTATCAATGCAAAACATTAATAAAATATAAACATCGCCACGTGTAGGCCGACACGATGAATGAGTGATGGGGGACTAAGCTTCCATAGAGTGGGCAAGGGATTAGGGGATGGAAGGTGGGAAGAGGGGATAAGTGTTGAGCCTAAGGGGCTAAGCCTAGCGACTTAAGTCCTTGGGGAATAATATTAAAATATTATTCCAAAAGACATGTGAATATTATGTTTTATCCTAAGTTATTTTTGGAAAGACATGCAACTTCCAAATGGAAGGAATGCATGTTGAAGGAATGAATGCAGTTTCATGGGTGACAAGTGTCAACCCGAGCCCATGCAAATAAAATAGATGAGATGAGCCGTGGTGACGGTTCCTCCACCATTCAACCCTTGACTTCCTAGGAATGAACCTGTATGACCTATGGAAGAGCCTCGTGCATCTTTTGAACCATACGTCCCATCCGACCCCTG
Organism: Picea engelmannii; assembly: GCA_009831015.1. Lineage (NCBI taxonomy): Eukaryota > Viridiplantae > Streptophyta > Pinopsida > Pinales > Pinaceae > Picea > Picea engelmannii. The sequence goes on from ML777552.1 coordinate 325,085, forward strand.
CAAGAGACCTCGTGCCATTCTGAAACCGAGGGGGAAAAGTCTGTGTGTTGATTTCAGGGATAGCCTGGGTTGATTTCTGGAAAAGACGATGCATCCTCTATCTGAGAAGATCGAGCCTGTGTGTGGAGTCTCTGTTCCAAAGCCATAACCGTGAGACCATTCTGTCATTGTTGAGCCTATTGGAAAGCCCGTGTCTATTTTCCCCGTTGGTTGTTGTAGCCACGCAGTGATGGATTGTGTGTGGATTGTTGGCCAGTTTGTAAAACACTCTCTCTAGGTGAGAGAGGTGATTGAAGTTGGAAGAACAGGTTGCTTGGCCTGTGAGCGACTCTCTCCAGATGAGAGAGTGCACAAAGGAAGGAGAGAACTACTAGAAGGAACCCTGTAGCTTCCACAGAGCTCGGAGACTTTCGGTCTGATTTGTTACTGAAACCCAAGGCAAGGGAAGTTAGTAGCCAAAGGACTGTCTAGGTGACAAAGAAGGTGTATACTCCTAGGGTGGAACAGACATGTGGGGAAGGAGAGTCTGTGGGAAGTGAGTATGAGTGGTTCCTAGGAGAGAATTCATTCCCTGTGACTGTGTGTTTTCCATGTAACTTCAGCCTAGTCTAGGATTCCTTGCCTTGGGGTGGAGCTTAGTCACAGCTTGGGGGTGACCTACTGCTGAGCTTGATGAGCAGTGTGGTCTAAGGCTGGGAGGTTCGTGGAAGGCCTGCACCTGGTTGGTGGAATTACCCCCATTTTCAAAGATAAGTACCAGATGATGTTTTAATTACATTACTGCATGTCTGTGTATTTATATTTATCATGTGTTCTGATGTGCATACGAATTAATGTTAAATCCATTGATTATTTATAATGGTAGTAACTTTTATGGTTACTCTGAGTAAAACAGAGTAAAACAGAGTAAAACAGGAGAATTTGTATGAAATAATAGAGAAGGAGCTGAAGGATATACAACAAGCCATCAATTTGAACCGTGCAGTAACTATTGTTCCTTATACGTCGAAGAATGCAGAATTGGGGGATGAGCCTGCCCAATTACGAATAGTAGCAAATGCAACAAAGGCTTGGCTTCAGCGAGCCCAAGAAGAAAAGGAGAAGGCTATCGAAGCCTTGAAGAAAGAAAAGGAAGAGGTCTTAGAGAAACTTCAAGTTGCACAGAAGGAGAAAGATGAAATTCAGGCGATGTTCGAGAAGGACAAAGAGAAGATTCAGAAAGAAAAATACCAGCTGCTTGCAGAGAAAACTGTGTTCAAAGAAGTGGTGACTAAATCACTTCACTCTTTGCTAGGCTCAACAAAAGAGGAACATGAAGTAGTTTAGGTCCAAGTGATGAAGCTCGTTGAGGCCATCCAACAGCTTCAAGCATGGATACTGGAGTTGGAACTTCAAGCAGTACCTAGAACTCCACAAAAAATGTGTGACCAAAGGGAGGAAGCAGCCAAAAGCACACTTGGAAGGATCAAGATCCTCACATTAGAATGTAAGAAGTTGAGTGATCGAAGTGTGCAGACCTATGAATGCCTTGCAGAATATCCAGAGCCAAGGAAACTGAAATCTCAGCTTTAGGAGGTGCAACAACAGGAATCCACCGTGCAAGCACAAATAAAGCTACTCACTGCGGTCGAGCGAATGAAGAGATCATTGGAGAAGCATGCATTCTAGAAAAAAATTACTTCCATCCATAACATAGTCATGGAAGTTACACAGAGACTACAACCGGTGCAGGACGAAGACTGCACTATTATCGAAGAGATTGAAGGCCAAGGCTTACAGCTAGACCAAGTGGTTGCGACAGTGGAACAACGCCTGGAAGGGCCTATTACAGAGAAAGTGATTCAATAGTTTTCCAAACAAGAACCTTTGGCGAAGAAACAATTCGAGACCGTTCAAGCTAAGATCGAGGCCTTTGAAGTAGCATTGCCCAGATCTGAGTGACTCGGGATGAGTCATAAGTGAGTGTGTTGAGAAATACTGAGAGGGGGGGTGACTCAGTATTTGAGAAATAATCAATTTCCTCTCTTCTTTTACTAGAAACCTTAGGCTACTTTGTAGAGACCAGTTCTTGTATAGTCTTTAGAAAACAAGAGTGCATCTAGAGATATTTCATTATTCATCAGATGTCTATTAAGCAATAATAAAGTGCAGTAAAAAACCAAGCAAACCAACGCACATGAGTAAAACACATGAACACCAGGATTTAAGGTGGAAACCTAATCGAGAGAAAACCACCGCTGTCGTTGTCTCTGTCTTCAATGATTATTATTAAGAAAACATTCTACAACAGTGTACTAGTGCATACTCATACTAGTATGCAGGCTTCTACCTGCAGAAGGCTGCAACCTTCTCTCGTTTACCAGCCTTTCCTAGAAGGGAGCTTCAACCCCCTGAAAATTACACCAGTTTCTACTGGTAAGATGCTTCTACTGAAGGCTTTAACCCTCAGACTCGCTGCTGATCACGTTTCATTAATTTTCACACTGGATCAAGCAGTTTCAACTACACTCTTTTCTTAGTGGCTATGATAATAATTGAAATTATCTCTAGAGAAAACACAGATCTACAGACTGCCAGGCAGCTGCAAAAGCCTCCTAAACACACATTAAACAAGACGATAAACCTGGAGATGATGCCTTTTCTCTCGTGGTTGCTACACCCACAGCCGATAACTCTCTGTCAATGTAGATCTGCCACCCGACTGCCACAATGAGGTTCCTCCATTCTCAAACCTTCTGTGCGGTCTGCACAAATGACCTCAGCCACTTTTCCTTTTCTCCCATTTGTAGAAAGGGCATCGACCCCTTCTTAAGCCCATGGGTCCAGGACCTGTTCAACGCTCATCGGGTCCCATATTTATTGCTCGGGGGAAATCGGGCCCCTTTTTGAAATTTGAATTAACCCTATGCGCGCCTTTTTTAATCGGGTTTCGACATTCCATACGCTAGCCCTCCCGAGCTTAGCTCCCGGTCAACGTGATCATCACACCGTGAGCACAACCTTACCCCGTCGGGGCTATGGGGTTTGTGATGCCTCAATGCATACACCCGCGTGATTCCCGATCGTCCAAATCCCAACGCTCCTTTACGCTGATAGTTGTTCTCCACTACGCCGTTGTTCTCCTTCTCTGCTGTGCTAACAGTTGTTCCCCACTGATCGGGGTTTCACTGATCGCGATTTCACAATGCACAAATCCCTTGTCGCTGGGATCTCTGATTTCTTGATGGAAAAAGTGTCGATGGTGCCCGATCATTTGCCACGCGTCCTTCCAAATGGATGGCTCTTGATCTTTCCAGGGTTTCGAGACCTGCAAGTCCCGATGCATGGTGTCTCGGATCTCCGATACGCACGATCGTGTGACACGTGTCCTTCTTCAGACGGATGGCTCAGATTCTGCGTCGGGGTTTCCTTTAGGGATTTCCCCGATCCTTCATTCACGGGAATGTCGATTTGCCGATTCCCGATACGCTGGTCCTCCGACGGGCCTTTGACTTGCCACCTGTCCTCCAGGGTGGCCCACACACTATCTGCTTTATCGATAAATCGCATATCGCGATTTCGCGATTTCTGATGCACTTGTTCACAGGACTCGTGAAACTCCGATTCCTGATTCTCCGATGAAGCCTTTCTCCACCTACCATCTGTCCTCTAGAGTGGCCCACACGCTATCTGCCTTATCGGGAAATCGCATATCACGATTTCGCGATGTGTGATGCAATTGTTCACGGGACTCACGAAACTCCGATTCCCAATGGCTTATCTCCCTCGCAGCTTCTGCAGATCTGATGGCTGTCGACGACGCTCTGCAGCAATCATACGTGCCCATACAAAATTCAACCATACACTAATTTTCTTACATGAAAACTCTTCTTCCTCCTTTGCCTCATCCTTTGCCATCAATGACAATATTTCCAACAATATCCCCCTTTGTCATTGATGGCAATACTCTTCCTCTATCTTTTTCCTCCCCCTTTGACATCAATGGAAAAGAGTGGACAATACCATGCTCCCCCTGAGGTCATGCTGCATATTCATAATAATCCTTTTCATATGATCAAGGCTCCCCCTTAGCCAGAGCATTTAGAGATGCTTATCAACACCTTACAACCAATTGAGGCTTCTGTACTTAAGTGGACCTGATCCTCTGCATGGCAGAGACTACTCTCAGTTTTTGTCGGAGATATTCGAACGCTTCCCTGGGTAGAGGTTTGGTAAAGATATCAGCAACTTGTTCTTTGGAGGGAACATACTCCAATTTCACCTTTTTCTCAAGCACCTATTCTCGTAAGAAGTGATATTTGATGGGAATGTGCTTGGTCTTGGAATGCATAACAAGGTTCTTTGAGATACTGATGGCACTTGTATTATCACACATAATAGAGACATGAGATGAACATTTTATTTGAAAGTATTGAAGGGTTTGCATCATCCAAAGAAGTTGAGTGCAACAAGATGCTGCACCCACGTATTCTGCTTCTGCTGTAGATAAGGCAATAGAACTTTGTTTCTTGCTGAACCAAGATACTAACTGGGGGCCCATGTAGAATGCACCACCACTAGTGCTTTTTCGATCATCAACACTTCCATCCCAATCTACATCAGTGTATGCATGAAGAGTAAGATCAGCATTCCTTGGATACCATAGTCCAAAATCTTGAGTTCCTTGTAGATATTTGAATATTCTTTTCACCGCCTGAAGGTGAGACTCTCTTGGATTGGCTTGAAATCGT
>ML777552.1:333341-369186 GCA_009831015.1 Picea engelmannii
TAGAAACTCTTTTTAGAACTGAAATGATTCTTATTTCTTCCTGCTACTTCCTTCCCCTTTTTATGTGTTTCTTTATAAGGACACTTAGCAGCATAATGACCAACTCTTCCACAATCAAAACATTTGAAAGGAAGCTTACCTCTTAACCGTCCTATCCCAGTTTGGAGTTTCCTTATGAAGTTTATCTCATCTTCCTCTGAGATGTAGCCTGATCCTTCTGTTATTTGTACTTCCTTTCCTTTTGTAGAAGTTCTAAAGACTGCTTCTTTGACTTCAAATGGTCCTCCTCTTCTCATTTCATATGCAGTTAGTATGCCATGTAGTTGTACCATAGTAAGATTTTGAAGATCCTGCTTTTCTTCAAGAGCTGATACTTTTGACTCAAATTTTGCAGTTAGAGATCTTAAAAAAATTTCCACCAAAGTAGATTCGGTTATTGTTTCTCCCAGATTTCTCATGCGATTTACAATATCATCAAGATGTAAAAAGAAATTTGCAATTCTTTCCTCATTATTCATTTTAAGATTCTCATATTGAATTCTAAGAGTTTGCAGTTTATCACTTTTTACCTTTGCATCACCTTCATAACTTAGAATGATTTTGTCCCATATGTCCTTTGTTGTGTTCAGCTGCATGACTTTGACAAATTCTGATTCAGTTAGACTTCCTAACAGAGCATTGACTGCTTTTGCATTTGTCTTGTAGGTTTTTCTTTCTGTTGGATCTGTTGGTACTGTAGATGGATATTGATATCCTCCTTCAACAGTAGCCCATACATCTGCTCCCAGAGACTGAAGATAAGAACTCATCCTTGTTTTCCAGAAGATTAAATTGTTTCCATTGAAGAGTGGAGGCCTGATAGATGATATTCCGTCTTGATTACTCATTTTGATTGAACTTCCTTCTAGTGGCTAAAACTCTTCTTCCTCCTTTGCCTCATCCTTTGCCATCAATGAAAAGGCTTAACATTGGGGTGAACCACGTATATCATGTGTCTTGATGTGCTTCGTGTGATGTGATTTATGTTTTTTTGGTGTTGTTATAATGTATGATGAATGCATTTAATGTTTTTTCTTAGTGAATAATGATATTAAATATTAATGAATGTTATATCTGAGCCATTGTTATGTGCTAAGTGATTAGATGTGCTTGATCTTTATTGTGACTACGTTGATTTGTAACAAGGGTTCAATCTATGATGTGAATGAGACTCATGAACTAATGCATATTGTTGGCTAAGTGATCTGTTATGCATTGTAATCACATATATGTGTCCCAGCTTGGTTGTAGACACCTGATTCATGCAACCCCCCCTGCCTCTACCTTAGGTGAGACTTCATCTTCTTCCCAGGTGTTTCTGAAAGGGTTGTTATTTAGGGTTTTGTTGGTGCGTTGTTGAAGCGTTGAACCTTGGGTCTGCCTCTATGCCAACACTTTTCCAATGCTTTAAATGCTGAATTTTCTTTGTTACTAAGAGAAAGAAGGTTTGCTACCTTGAGTGTGATGCAGGAATTTGCTATTGAGGTAGAATATAACATACTAGAAGCAGACAAATTGAAGTCCAGGGGTGATAGAGATAGGAAAAAATAGAAAGAAGAGCTTCCTTCCTCTTCTCATACAACATCTGATTCTAATATGGATGAAATGGATAAGATGTTGAAAACCTTGACATATGAGATGGCCAGGTTAAAAATGGAACAAAATTAGCCCAGTAGACCTGCACAGGAAGGTGGTTACAGAAATCCTAATCAGTTTAGGAGGCCAAATAATGTTCCTCAAATATTACTAAGAGAAAGGAAGAATCAAGAAGATTAAAATTTTTGTCCTCTTTTCCAAAACAATGCAGTAGAAGAAGCTGAGGAAGAAGATGATATTGAAGATGACCATGTAGTACATCTAAATGATTCATAATCATTTCCTACCAATTTGAAACAACAGGATTATGAAGATGCTTTAATATTAAATCAGTTTGAAGAAGGGGATGTTGATGAGTTTATACAAAAGGACCCTAAAAGAAAGAAATATGATCTCAGATCTAGATGAAATACACCTAAATTAGACACACCTGTTTCCACAAAGAAGGCCAGTACTCTAGTTAAAACAAGGTTCAATAAAGACAGTCCTGGGATTCATATTGATCAACCATTAAAGTAGTCTGCCAAGGTTAGTACTACAGAGTTAAAGGAATCATAAAATATCGTTTCTTCTTTCAGCCTAGAACATGAAATTAACAAAATAAAAATTTGTGTACCTCTGATACAACTAATGAAAACATAGCCTTTTAGGAATATTGTTCTCAAGGATTTACAACCTCCTTCTCAGGTCACCTTTTCAGATACTATCAACCTTGAATATGAGAACCCTGCTATAACCATTGGACCTCATATTGAATACAGAACTGATGTTTCTCCTCCATTCTACATATCACTAAATTTCCATGACAAGATATTGCATAGATGCTAAATGGATTTTGGTGACTCGCATAATGTCATGCCTAAAGTGGAAATGGATGAATTAGGGTTGGACATTACTAAACCCTACCTTGACTTGTATTCTTTTGACTCCATGAAAGTTAAATGTTTGGGATTCATCAAGGACATGGTTGTTACTCTTTCCTAGTTACCTATGAAAAGTGTGGTATTGGATGTCATTGTGGCTGACATACCTCCAAAATTTGGAATTCTTTTGTCAAGATCCTAGGCTAAGAAAGTAGGAGGCACTTTACAGATGGATCTCAGTTATTCTACCATACCTATTTTTGGTGGAGAAAATAAGAGATTATACAGGGAAGTAAGACTGGCTTATTTGGTAAGTGATAATGAAAACCCTAGTAATCATCCTATATATGTTGTAGAACATGAAGTTGTCTCCTCTATTTTTCATATTGGTGATTAGATGGAAGAAACATCAGTTAGGAAAATAACACCTGCAGTTGGAGACAGTGCAAAAAAAATTGTTTGGAATTTTTTTTTTGATGGGGCTTGTTCTAGAGAAGGTTATGGCGCTAGGATTGTTTTCATTTCCCCTACCCAAGAAGTCATTCCTATGTCATATAAAATTGAATTTGATACAACCAATAGCATCAGTGAGTATGAAGCCTTGTTGTTAGGGTTGAAAGCTGCTAAAGATATGGGTATAGATAAGCTTTCTGTTTTTGGAGATTCAGAACTCATTATCCACCAGATTAAAAACATTTATCAAACCAAGCAACAAAGGTTAAAACATTATAGGAATGAAGTGTGGGATTATGTGGATAATTTATTTTTTGCATTCAACATTACTTTTGTGCACATAAATTTGAATCAGTAGGCTAACTCTTTGGCACTTGCAGCCAGCAACTTTAAGACTCCAATGTTTCCTAACTTGAAATTTGAGATTGAGGTTAGACGCAGACCCTCAATACCAGATAATATCAAAAATTGGCAGGTCTTTAAAGATGGTGAGGAGATTCAAATATTCCTAAATACTATTGAAGAGTTTTCCAACATTTCAATAGATCAAGACAATGAAGATGATGATGTAGAAGTACATACTGCAAATGTTTTTCAAGACAACGTTGTTGGGCACAAAATCATTGAATTGAAGACAAATCATCTTCCTAAAGTTTTTGTTCTAATTGAGAGATTTTTTTATCACAACGATGTTTCCAGAAAGTTTGTTATTCAAATAGAAGAAACTGATGTACTGGACTATGACATCAGTTCTGGTTCAAATCCCATAATGGTTAAAATATCCCAAAAACTGTCAGAAAAATAGAGAGATACATATGTTAATTTGATGAAGCAATATTAAGATGCATTTACCTGGTCTTATGAAGACCTAAAAGAGTTTGATACAGAGATCATGCAACACAATATTCCTCTGAAACCTGGATCAAAACCTTTTAAGCAGAACTCTAGGCAATTTAATCATTTTTTGTTGCCCATAATAGAAAAAGAGTTGTAAAGGTTATTGGATGCCAAAATTATAGTTCCACTAAGATACTTAGAGTGGGTAGCTAATCTTGTACCTGTCAAGAAGAAGAGTGGAGAAATAAGGCTTTATGTGGACTTTGGGAATTTTAATAGGTTCTCTTTAAAGGACAATTATCCATTACCAAAAATGGATCGAATTTTACAGAGAGTAGTAGTGGAAAAGAAGATTTATATGCTTGATGGCTACTCAGGGTACAATCAGATATCAACAATCGAGGAGGACAAAAATAAAACATATTTTACCACTCCCTAGGGTACTTTCATGTACAAAAATATGCCCTTTGGATTGATGAATGTAGGAGCCACTTTTTAGAGGGCTATGGACATTTCTTTTATTGGTGAGAAAGATAGGTTTGTAGTTATTTATCTTGATGACATCATTGTATTTTCAGCATCTGATAAAGAACATTTACAACACTTGAAGTAGACTTTTGATAAATGCAGGAGGTACGGTATATCACTTAATCCTAAAATATCACATTTTTCCATGGAAGAAGGAAAACTTTTGGAACATATTTTTTCACTTGAAGGTATTAAAATAGATCCTGAAAGAGTAAAAGCTATTCAACACATAGACATTCCAAGAAAAAAGAAGTTTATCCAATCCTTCTAGGTAAGATAAAAAATTTAAGGAGGTTTATACCTAATTTTGTAGAGATTATAAAGTACATTATTGATATGTTAAAAAAACATGCAGAAATTAAGTGGATACCAGGAGCTAAAGAATCTTTTGAGAAGATTAAGTGGGCTCCTTTTCAAGCCCTTGTTCTCATCAATCCAGATTACTCCAAGGGATTCATGATTTTTTCATTTGCCTCAAAAGACACCATAGTGTTATAACCCTAAATTGCACCTGACATGCATACCTGGCATCAAGCCATCTAACTTGCTATATTTACCAAGCCATTATTGAACAACTCTTCTAAAAACCATCATTTTGAAGGTGTATGCACCTTGCACCATTACTACCCACATACACATGCTTGTTGAGCCACTACAGCCCGCATACACTCACAAAATATCACAAAATGTGGAAATTTTCATAGGATACTGGCTTCCAGGCTGTTACTGAACCATTTGACTACCCATATCCAGTCACCCCAACTGTTACTATCCTTTTTGTCCTATGAAATAAGGGGTTGGGGTCCCATTGCAAGAAGAAGCATGAGAGCATAGAAACTCTGCCCATTTTATCAATCCCCCTTTGCCCCAATTGCAAATCCCTTGCTATTTCCCTAAGAAAGAACTGAAGAGGAGAAGAAGACGTGGAAGCAGTTGGTGCATGGTGAAGAGGATCCCAGGACCAAGTTTGAGAAGCAGTGCCAATCTCATGTTGTAAGTGACTTTTGTGAGATTAATATAAAGAAGTACTTTTTCCATCCCGCCAAACGACGTCTTAAATTTCAATGATTTGTTTACATTTATTGTTTATGATTTCTAACCCACTAATCCATAGGTAGAATTCATGCTTGTATTTTTTTTCTTGTCTTTTGGTGAATGAAGGTCATCCTTGGGAGGAGACTTGCAGTCAGGAAACAACCAAGCGCAAAGGGATCGACACTGGACACAGAGTTTAAGGTATGCCTATCGGATCCCTACTCTTTGTATTTTATGTATGATTGTGGGGTAGTGTTGGGATAATTGATGAAAAGTAGGAGACTTTAGATGGTTATATCTACCTACATTTTAGAACCCTGGTGTAGTCTGTAGAGGGGTATTCCCGCTATAGCAAAATTGGAGACCATATTGGGGATGCCTCTAGGGTCTTTGGGGATATTTCTTTTTGGGTGATTTGAATCAGTTCATTCACTATTTTCTGAGTTTTTGTAAGCTTCTGTGTCTTTAAGGGATGTTGGTCTTCCATACCAATACTCCCTTCCTGTGTTGGACTGTTGTTTTTTTAGTTTTTTGAGGAGTTACAGAGGTATACGTGCCCTGCAGTGGGCCTGCACGCATGCAAATGTGCCCTGCCCTTGGACAACCCACGTACATATTATGGTTCTTGAAGTGTCAGTAGTGTGCCCGTTGAGAATTTTTTTGTAAAAAGAAGAGGCAGTCATCCTCTTCCCTGTCACGAGTCACACTCCTCAGGGGTTTTCTTGATCTAGCACTGGTCTCTATTATAGTAGTTTGTAGCCTAGGTCTGACTTCAGTTTATCTTTCTTTCAACCAAAAGTTTCTTGTGTTTTCCTTAAATAGGGTTTTTAGACAAGTTGGTGAGTCTGATTTGATCTTCTTTCTTGGTATTGTCAGTGACTCCCTACGATCTTCGATTGGGATAGAAGCCATTTCTTGGTCCTGTCTTGTCATCATTTTTCCCTTTCTTTCTTTAAAAGAAAAGAAAATAATTCATTTTCAAATCTCTTGTTTTGAAGCATAAATCAATAAAAAAAAAACTTGCATTGCTTTGTTTGGTAAAGTAGTTTAGGTTAGTTGCTTTGTTTACCAAGGAAAAAGAAAACTTTCTTGAGTTATTTTATTGAATTCTTAGGACATTAAGTAGCTCGTAGTCGAGGGAAATCTTGTTTCAAGTATTTATTTTCAAAGATCTGAGAAAAGTAGTTACGAAAAGTTTGGTGAAAGAGTTTAAATTGGAAAATCGTTTGTGAAGAAGAAGTAGATTTGTTTCCAGTTTCATCTTATGCTCTTCTCTTTCATCTCTTAAAAGAACATAATTGGTTTCATTTCTATTCCTTTTGACTTAAGACAACCACTAAAATTAATGATTAATCAAAAGTTATTAGACTTTGTGTTTGTAGGGTCCATTAACGCAGTTTAGGCTAGAGCCTTGATTTAGGATTGGAGAGGAAACTCTTCAAGGATACAAAAACAAACATAAGATTCTGTGTTAGGGAGTGATTGAAAGTCCAGTAATCGTGAAAGTTATCTGGGACCCCCCTCTAACACAGGGGATAAACATGAGGTCACGTGTCGAAAGGTAGTAGAGATAACCCCTCCAAAGTCGGACCAAGCGTAGTGGGGAATGCATATAGAGGGATTATCTTGGGATTTCGTTGATCGCATTTAGCACGAAGCTTCATGGGTCTTGAATTCGTTTGAGGTCCCCAGTCATTTTCTGGAACACTTGCTTTCGATACCCTTGATAGGTTTTGGGCTTGATACCCTGCTCATTTCGGTCCACCCGACTGTCGACTGTACGCGCTTGGTGACTATTCACGCACTGGAAACCTAGTTTCCTTTATCTTAGTGACTTACACAGGTGACTGCGGGGGTATACCATGGTACCTAGGGAATACATCAAGCCACACTTTTCAGAGTATACCTGGAGGGTGATTTAGTATTCGAGTTGCACTTGCACTGGTAAGTTGCTCTAGTGTTGTCTATTGTAATTGTTCTTCCAACTAGCTAGTGATTTGCTCATCTTATCTCATAGGAATTTTTTCTAGTGTGTGTTGTTTTTTAAACGATTATAGAAAGTGTTGTAACAATATTGAAATTCTGGCTTTTGGTAACTTAGGAGAGAAAAAATTTATAGTGTTTAACTACCGAAAGTGTAGATATGAGAAAACGACCATCTGTTTGTCACATGCATCACTGAATGTTATCTACCTGTCATCTTTAGTCAAATAACGTCGAAATCAGCCCCAAATTCCACAACAGTATAACAGTCACAAACCAACTCACGAAAAATACAAAGACAGGATTCACGTGAGAATCAAATAAATGTACCATATGTTCGAGGGTTGAGTCACAAGGAGAATGAATGGAAGCATTGGCAGTGGAATGAACGCATACACCAACCATTAAGAAACATGGAGAAAAATCTCACGAGTCTAGGTTTTTAGCCATCGGGGATTTGGTCGATGTAGATATTTTAATAACTACAGCCCCGATCCCTGAATTCACTAAAGTATTAAAGGATAAGCCGGGTCAAATAAAGATTAAGAAAGATTAACGATAATAAATATCATCGCAATTTCGTGATTCGTGATTTCTCTCGTCAAGTATTATCGAAGTCCCGACACTTAAATCCACGAAAGGTTAAAAATTAATTGCTAATCATGATTAATTAAGATATTAAAACAAATTATTATCATTTAATTAATCCCATCGCGATTTCGCGATTCGAGATTCCTTGCATGTCATAACTCTTGAGGACATTATACTTGATGGCCTGAAAGAGTGCAATGTAAAAGAAAAAATCTATTTCATGGATTTGGCCATCGGGGATTTGGCCTACATGGAGATTTTAATAACCACTTCTTCGTTTCCTGGAATCCTGAAAACCCGAAATCGGGACTCCAGTCATATGCAAAACTGCTTTAGAAAAACACAATTTTCTTAGCCATGGAGAGGTTGATTTCCGCGTTCAAATAGTCGATCGACATATACAAATCCTAATATGTCTAGTGGTGTCTTAAGAATTTTATTTTGATCTTGGTAAGGTAGTCAAAAGTCCCCCGCAAGATGAGGTTCATTTTCAGAAATGTGGCATTTTTTACTATGTTGAGCCATCATTTTCAAATGAGGATTCTGAGCGACTGGAGTATCATTTTGAGAAACGGTTGGAGGATTTTGTGCCTAACACATAAAATATCATTAGCCTCTTTCAGTTTTCCTATAGGTGTCACATATTGGGAGAATTGAATCCATGTTCGAGCCCTAATTTTCAGATTTCATATTTTCCTGTTTTGACACATGTTTGTTAAATGCAGTTTTGGGGAAAAGGAAAAGGGGTCTCAGGTAAATGAGAGAGGTTTTCGCTAAAAATAAATAGATTCACAAAATAATCTTTCCATTTATACACATATTTCATGATTCGAGAGATACAGAGCCATAATCGCAGCCCTAGTTTTCAGCAGTTTGGCCCATTTTCTATGGCAAAACGTTTCAAGAATTGGTTGTAACTGTTGTTATCTTTTAGATTAGAGAGGATTTAGAACTCAAGACATATATGAGGCATATTTGTAAAAGAGGAAGGGGGGAAAGACACAGGATTAGTACTCCTCGGTTGTAGCTTTCATTTTCAGTTTAATAAAATATTGCAGAAGCATGTTTTATCCATATCAGAGATTCTTGTGATGTTGCTTGCAGAGTTTGTCCATTTTCTTAGTTTCAATATCACTCCATATATATTTTCTTCTCGATTTGTAACTATTTTGTAATAGAATTCATCCTCTGTTAGATTCTATGTTGTAGACTAGTTATAGGTTTTTTATTGCAGAGATCAAGGTTCAGAATTCATCCTTGGATAGATGCTTTGTCCCAACCATCTCTTTCCACTGATTTATGCTTGGAATTCACTCATTGATAAGTGCTCCTTGCATTTTGATATGTTTTCTCTCTATTCTGTTGCCATACTTTTATAAATCCTTCTCTCTGTAATCAGCTTCTACCTTGCCTCTGTTCCATGGATTTCCATCGTCGAAACACTCTTATCATTTGCTTGATCACTTGACTCCATTCCCAATGGACTACCTCCTGGTCCAACCCATCGACCCTAAAAACCTCAAAACTTTTTGTTACCCACAGATCTGCCCACTATTAATCTTATTGAACATCCTATCATGACATATATTCGAGATATCCCTCTCGGGTTGGAAGGGGCAGCTTCTAATCAAAATTGGTTCGTGGTTATCTCGAAATTTACTTGCACACAACCCAAATCAAGTTCTGAATGATAACTTGTTTTTTCATTTAAAATGTGCTAAGGCTTGGCTCTGGTATAGCCTAGAACCAACTCTTGTGAAAACATTTTCTAGCGTCATTGTCGGGGATGGAGGAAAGAAGTTATCTTCCTTGGGATACGACAAAAAATTCAGATCTATTTCTTGATGGTGAACAAGGGAAGGCATTCAATTGGCTGTGATCATTCACCTGGTGACTCCTTGGTTGGAAGACTCTACATGATTCACTAGCAACTCCACTGGTCTCAAAATGTCAGACTCGTTCGTCGCTCGGATTGCTGCAAGGTTTTCTCCTCTGGACTTTACAAATGTTTATGGTTTTCCAAACACTATTCTAGACATTAAAGTTTGGGAAGATGTCCTTCCTAAATTTGGAGAATATGCGAACAACAATCCCACCCAACACTTGTTTGAATTCCACAAGCTCATGGATGAATTAAATATACATCATGAAGATTTCCTCATGAAACTGTTTATGTTTTCGCTGGAAAGAGATGCAAGAATCTGGTATAAATCTTTACCTCATTCCAGTATTCCTCAATTGAAATATTTTCACATACTTTTTCATCAGCATTGTAAAAGAATATATTCAGCTGAAATACTTTTTGAAGATTGTTGTAATATAAAATTCATAAGACAAACAGATCAAACACATCTTCTTGAAGAGTAGGAAGGAATATAAAAAATTTCTCAAGTCGATGAAGATAATAAGTATGAAGAAGAGTTGGCTGATAAAAAAGTAGGATATGATAGCTCTTGCGATCACATTCAAGAAGAAGATATTCAACATCATGGTCAACATGAAGAAGAGAAAGAAAACAATAGTTACTTGATTCATAAATTGCATAGACCACCTCCTCCTTTAACAGAAGAAGAGATAGATTTTCTCCTAAACAATCATGTTGCAACCCCTACTTACACAGATTTGCAACATTCACACAGTCCTGAACATGTGAGTGAAACTTCTTCTATTACTGAAAATGAAAATCTAAGTTTAAATCATGGCAGCCATGGAACTTTAGAGGAAGTTAGTAAACCAATTTATGATGATGATTTCCAGCAAGAGGATCATCTTGTAGACATTGTTTTGTTTCATGAAAAAGATAGGGTTGTCATGTTTAATAACCTTGAAGAATGTTTGTTGTTTGAAGATGCTTTAGACTATGATTTGGAGGTGTGTGGATCTGAGATAGATAGCTTCACAGTTGATATTCCTAGCATTTGTTTGACTGATGACACTCCTGAGTTATTTGTTGAACCTGTTTATGATGAATATCCAGAAGAACAAGAAGAGCATATTTATTTTTCATCACACACGAAAATTTATGACAATCCTCCTTTGTTTGATGAATGTGATGAAAGTGTTTCTGAAGATGATGAGCAACAAGAAACTTTGGTTCAATAGGAAAGAAATCAACAACATCATGAAAGAGATCAACCTATGTATGATAGCTACCAAGAAGATCTTTGGACAGCAGATGAAGGACATAAGGAGGGGTTACTGAAACAATTGATCTCTCCTCCCTGTTTAGCAACCATTGAGAAATAGACCAGTAAGTTTCAATGCGACATTTTTGCACCAGTGGAAGAAAAAATCAGTAGTGGACAAAGTGCACAAAAACATTTCAGACAGCTTGCCCAACAGGAGGAAGTATGGATTAATTGTGAAAGTGGTATATCTCTTCCCTTCTACGATCCAATAGAAGTTTATATGGAGTCAAAATGGGGGACTGAATTTGTTATTTCCAACTTCTTGAAGTCTGAATTTCAAAACTATAAGTACCTGCTCCCAGGGCATGTTTTGAAATTTTCAGTTTGTCCTGTCATCCTTTTGCTCAAAGAAGGAAGTATAATTAAATTTGTTAGTCAGATACTCACTTGGTTGATTTGGAAGTTTTCCTATACTTGAAAAAAAATAGTGATATCAATTAGAGTAGGTGGTGTATATAAATAAGATTGAATTTGAGCATTAGAGTACAACAGTGGTTTTAAGTACGTTTCTAGTTTAGTTTGACATCCTGTATGGTTTTGATTTAAGACATTATGATTCCATATCCCAATGAATGCATAAGCGGTTTTTTGTTTTAGAAAGATGCAAGTAAAGTGACAGAGTTCAGAGTTTGATAAGGATGATTTCAGGTCGCCCAATGGATGAAGGCATGTGGTCTACTATTCTTTGCACTTTGCAGGAAAGAACCATCCCTAGATGGATCCTATGTTGTAACAATATTGAAATTTTGGCTTTCGGTAACTTAGGAGAGAAAATATTTATAGTGTTTAACTACCGAAAGTGTAGATATGAGAAAACGACCATCTGTCTATCACACACATCACTGAATGTTCTCTACCTGTCATCTTCAGTCAAATAATGTTGAAATAATCCCCAAATTCCATAGCAATATAACAGTCACAAGCCAACTCACGAAAAATCTAAAGACAAGGTTCACGTGAGAATCAAAGAAATGTACCATATGTTCGAGGGTTGAGTCACAAGGATAATGAATGGAAGCATTGGCAGTGGAACGACCACATACACCGAGCATTAAGCCACATGGAGAAAAATTTCATGAGTCCAGGCTTTTAGCCATCGGGGATTTGGCCGACGTAGATATTTTAATAACTACATCCTCGATCCCCGAATTCACTAAAGTATTAAAGGATAAGCCAGGTCAAATAAAGATTAAGAAAGATTAATGTTAATAAATCTCATCACAATTTCACGATTCGTGATTTCTCGCGTCAAGTATTATTGAAGTCTTGACACTTAAATCCATGAAAGGTTAAATATTAATTTCTAATCTTGATTAATTAAGAGATTAAAACAAATGATTATCGTCTAATTAATCCCATCGTGATTCATGATTCCTTGCATGTCATAACTCTTGAGGACATGATACTCGGAACACGAAGGCTTGAAAGAGTGCAATGTAAAATCCAAAATATATTTCTTGGATTTGGCCATCGGGTATTTGGCCGATGTCGAGATTTTAATGACCACTGCTTCATTTCCTCGAATCCCGAACACCCGAAATCGAGACTCCAGTCATATGCAAAATTGTTTTAGAAAAACACAATTTTCATAGCCGTGGAGAGGTCGTTTTTCCGTTCAAATAGTCGATCGACATACAAAAATCCTAAGTTGTCCAGTGGTGTCTTCAGAATTTCATTTTGAGTTTGTTAAGGAAGTCAAAAGGCCCCCGCAAGATGAGGTTCGTTTTCAGAAATGTAGCTTTTTTTACTATGTTGAGTCATCATTTTCAAATGAGGATTCTGAGGGACTGGAGTATCATTTTGAGAAATGGTTGGAGGGTTTTATGCCTAACACATCAGAGATCATTATCCTCTTTCATTTTTCCTACTTGTGTCACATATTGGGAGAATCAAATCCATCTCCGAGCCCTAATTTTCGGATTTCATATTTTCTTGTTTTGACACATGTTTGTTAAATGCAGTTTTGGGAAAATGAAAAGGGGTCTCATGAAACTTAGAGAGTTTTCTGCTCAGAACAAACATATGCAAAAAATCCTCTTTCAATTTATACAGAGCTGTCACGATTCGAGAGATACAGATCCATAACCGCAGCCCTATTTTTTAGCAGTTTGGCCCATTTTCTATGGAAAAAAGTTTCAAGAATTGGTTGTAATTGTTGTTATCTTTTAGATTAGAGAGGATTTCAACCTCAAGACATATATCAGGCATATTTTTAAAAGTGGAAGGGGGGAAATACACAGGAGTAGTACTCCTGGGCTGTATCTTTCATTTTCAATTTAATAAAAGATTGCAGAAGCATGTTTTACCCATATCAGATATTCTTGTGATGTTGCTTGCAGAGTTTGTCCATTTTGTTAGTTTCAATATCACTCCATTTATATTTTCTTCTCGATTTGTAACTGTTTTGTAATATAATTCCTCCTATGTTAGATGCTCTGTTGTGGATTGGTTATAGGTTTTTTCTTGTAGAGATGAAGGTTCAGAATTCATCCTTGGATAGATGCTCTGTCCCAACCATCTCTTTCCACTGATTTATGCTTGGAATTCACTCATTGATAAGTGCTCCTTGCATTTTGATATGTTTTCTCTCTATTATGTTGCCATAATTTTATAGATCCTTCTCTCTATAATCATCTTCTACCTCGCCTCTGTTCCATATATTTCCATCACTGAAACACTCTTATTATTTTCTTGATAATTTGACTCCATTCCCAATGGACTACCTCCTGGTCCAACCCATCAAACCTAAAAACCTCAAAACTTTCTGTTACCCACAAATTTTCCCACTGTTAAGCTTATTGAACATCCTATCATGACATATATTCAAGATATCCCTCTCAGGTTGGAAGGGGTAGATTCTAATCAAAAGTGGTTTGTGGTTATCTCATAATTTACTTGCATGCAACCCAAATCAAGTTCTGAATTATAACTTATTTTTTCATTTAAAATGTGCTAAGTCTTGGCTCTGTTACATCCTAGAACCAAATATTGCAACAAAAGAGAGCCCTAGTGTGTCATTGATATTCTCACACAGTGGAGGATCAAGAGCTCCGTCGGTCGTGAAGGCTTTTGGGCCTGCCACCGGTTGATCTTGAGCCACCCCCACCACCGCTAAAGAGAAAACTAGACCAACAAGGGTATTTTGAGCTGATCGGGTTACAGGAAACTGTGCCTGAGTCATCTCCAAGAGGAGAACATTTGATTCTATAGGAACTAATCATTTATGACCTCAGAGGGCAAGCTCTTGGTCCGTATAACCTTCCAATCACCGATCTATTGACGCCCATCGTTGTACAGGTTCAACCTTATGAGCATTGGGTAGTGCCACAAGAAACAATGGAAACAAAAACGGTTACTTCCTTAAGGAATAATCATATTCCCTCTACGGTTTTCACTACAGGGGGTGTTCCGCCTCCTAGCCAACTGTCGTCGGTTCAGGCCACTATGATATTGACTGCCTCTACCTCGAGCAATGGTCATATTCTGTCTATGGTGGCGATCACTACTCCTTTCACTCAGAATGCAACAGGCCCTCCGTTCGCATACGAGATGCCTGGCTTCAGTATGAGCACTATACTTTCCTACTCCACTCTTCAGACTTTAGGTCTTGGGGCAGGGAGCTCCAATGATCCTCTACAAGTATCTATGGGGGGCACTTTAGCTTCGTATAACACTTTCCCTTACGGAGGTGGTCATATACCTCCTTTGTCCCCTTCACTCGATCGTGCTCACCAGCACTCCATTGGGCCAAATACAAACTATAGCTCATTTGGAGTAGGTAGTCAAGGAATTCCTTATATAACATTCTGGTTGGATCGACATTGTTTTCTTTGTTCGATGCATTCGTTAAGAACGCTTTCTCGTCAGTTGGCGTCTCGACCGGGGGAAACCCCGGTTATGGAAAACAACATCCTATACAATGTACTATTCCTGAACAGGGGGCACACTTAGGAATTCCTTCCTCACAAGGACCTTGGAATCCATGGCAGGAATCATTTCTCTCATCAAGGATGTTGATTGGGGGCAACCCCTTCCATAGACAATGGAACCCCAGTCAAGGCTCAACACCTATGCCCATTGGATCGACAGGGGGAACCCCTTCCCAAAATCCTTGCAATGCGATGAAATCCCAGCCCTTTATGTCCTATTGCAAGAGTTAGTCGATGACGTCTCAACAAGATCAGAATCCATACACTGGTCACGACCATGGTTATTACCAGAACCCTAGCCAACAACCTAAATTTTCCTAGCAACCTGGTACCAACCAAACTCTAGGCTCCTTTTTCCCTGGTTACAATCAACAACCCAAATTACTATTTCTAGCAACTCTGCACTTGTCAGACTTGAAAAGGTTATTAAATAACCCCATATATCACGATCCACATTGGCCTCCTATGTCGGCCAAGTTTCCTTCGGACATTCCAAAGTTCGAGGCCAAGCCTAATGAAGATCCATGTGATCATGTGACTACCTTTTATTTATGGTGCTTGTCCAACTCATTGAGAGACGACTTCGTCTTGTTGCATTTGTTTCAACACACTCTCATTGGGAGTGTTGCAAAATGGTACATCGAGCTCGAACGCTCAAGATACTCTTCCTTCGATGAATTGGAAATGGATTTATTAAACCATTTCCAATTACCTATGAGATACGACACCTTCACCGAATTGTTGGCCAATTTTCAGCAGACAAAAGAGGACCATATCTCGGATCACATATGAGAATGGAGACGTCAGAAGAGTTTGATAAAAGTACCAGTCCCACCAGCATTTCTGCTAGAGTGGTTCCTTAAGTCTTTGGTACCTCAGTTTTCTAAAGACGTCGCAACCTCAGGGGTCTTTTCAGAAGAAGAAGCGATGATGAGAGCTCAACAACTAGAACTGATTTACTCTTAGTCTGGTTTACTTTATGAAGTTTTGTCAGATGCACCAAGGTCGATACTTGAAAAGAACAGACAGAGGTCTGGACCACATGCCGATGGTATTTTTGGTTTAGTGAAAATGAATCCTGCTGATCAGTTGTCAAATCAATTGCATTAATTGTTGATATAATAGACAATGGCCAGCCAGACCACTGGTTCGGTTTTCCCCCCTACCCAAACATCGAATGTACACAGTGTGCAATCGAAAAATCCGAAGGCCACCCAACAGCCTGAAGGAAAGAATAAACAATGAAAGAAGGGTAAGGGGGATAAGAAACCTACCAATAATGTTGGCAAGGGAAACAATGAAAAGAAGAAGTTGAAGTATCCCTGTAATATTCGCAAGGAAGACCACCCGACTCACCAATGCCCTTGGCTCGCGGAGGCTTAGAAGTTATTGGCACAACAACAGTCTGTCGCGTTAACGAATCCATTTCCACATGGGAAAAATCTAACTAAAGCCTCTTCAAGCACGCAAGGGGGAATTTAGGGACCCCCTCCATATTCGAGTAATCCTGCATCCGCGAATGTGTATATGATGAAAGGTAGTGTTTACATAACGACCAGGACATGTGACTATGAAATTCCAAACACCTATGAGAAGGGTAAAGAAGTCAAAAACCCACATCTTCCTCTCCAGATTGAGAATTAGTTGGGTGAAACAATGACACGCATCCCCAAAGGTGCATTCAAGAAATCTTCCCACAACCCAAATGCAAGGGCCGCCCATAACTACTCTGTGGTGGAGGATTTGTCACAAACCCCTTGTGCAATGTCTGCTTTGGAAGTCCTCCAGATTTTCCCTTCCTAGAGAAAGGCTTTGTTAGCTACCTTAGGATCTATTGAGACTTGTAATCCAAGAATGATCATGCTTGATATGACCAACTTAAAACCTCTTCATCCTTACCACGTAGCATTTCATATAGTAGTGGATTACACCACGAAAACTTTTACTCAGAACATTTTTCGCACGGTGGTTGATGAGGGTGCCTACACATGTGTGATGTCTTTGACATGTTGGAAGGTCATTGGCCAACCCATTTTGTATCTATCACCTACTCTTCTTATCGCTTTTGACAGTCATTCATTCCGACCACATGGAATCATCCCCTCTTTTCCCATGCATTTAGGGGGGAAGACTGTGTGCTTCGAGGTTGAAGTGGTCGATGTGTCTCTCGACTACAATCTTGTTAGGAATGATTTGGACCTATTCTATGCAAGAAGTGATCACGATATTTTTTTGGGTCTTGTTGTTTCCACACGAGGGTCAGATCATGTCCATTGATCAATTATCCTTCTCTCGTCCTGACCCTTCATCGGGGGTATCCACGATCCCGATGATTGATAACCCTCAGCCCGACATTGTCAATGTAGGGGTTGGTTTGTGCCCAATTTTGATGGGTACCTTAGATTACCCGCCTCTGGCCATCAATGTCCACTTCATATCGGTTGTCCCCAACCAGACTAGGGCCAAAATATTTTAAATCTCGTCATTTCGCACGACTTAATTTCACAATCCGTAGACTCTTCCTTCCCCATCAACCACGATGGAAGGGACAGGGCACCATGGCATGTAAATGCCTTTGTCTGTAGCAGAAGTTGCGTACTCTATAGTTGAACAAGATTCTTCCCACCCTGATCTGACTCACGCACAAGTTTTAGATCCGGTTCTTGAGCCTACATGGGCTCAAGGTTCCCTCATCGATATTGATTCTTTAGACTTGGTATTGCCCTCAGATGAGGTGATTATTGAGGAAATGACTATTCTGGACAGACCTTGGGATGATATTCATCACAGATCTTACTTCCTCCCAGAGTTAAGAAGAATTGAAGCAAGTGAATTTACTCTGACTATGACTGGAGATAAGGCTTGTCCTATCAATCCTTTAGCTATGCACATTTTTTATGCTGAAGGAAATATGGAAAACATTACTCAAACGATACCTATCGATATATCTAGAATCCCTGGCATCGTGGAGAATATCTTCGTCGGAGAGGATTGCTCCCCCGAGGAGATTCAAATCTACATAGATTTATTTAAATAATTATGCAACGTTTTTTCTTGGTCTTATGAGGAAATGCTAGGCATAGATCCAAGAATCGTCGAACATGAAATCATGATGTATCCTGATGCTAAGTCAGTTTGGCAGAAGTTTCATTCAGTCAATCCTAGGAAAGCAGCAACTAGTAAGGTTGAAGTAGAGAAACTACTCCAAGTTGGTTTCATCTACCCTGTCCAATTGAGTCAATGGGTGTCAAATCCCATTCCAGTCAACAAAAAATAGGGTACGATTCACGTATGTATGTACTTGCGTGATTTGAACAAATCCTGTCCAAAGGATAATTTCCCCACACTATTTATTGACCAGATAGTCGATGAATGCATAGGTTGCAAGGCCTTTTCGTTCATGGATGGTTTTTCGGGATACAATCAGATACAGATCAAGATGGAAGACCAACACAAAACCAATTTCATATATCCGTGGGGTACATTCTCTTATCGGAAGATGCTTTTTGGTCTGAAAAATGATGGAGCTACTATTCAGTGGGCCATGTACTTTTCTTTCCATGATCTCAAACACATAGTCGAGGCTTATCTCGATGATTTAGCATCATGATCTCACAAGAGAGTCGATCATCCTGCACACCTCCCACTTATCTTTGAGCGATGTCTCTACTACCGGATCCGATTGAATCTAAAAAAGTGTATCTTTTGTGTAACATTGGGTCATCTGTTAGGTTTCATAGTTTCAACAATAGGGATCATGGTCTATCCTCTAAAGGTTGAGGCGATAGTGCACAATCCCTCAGCTTCAGAGTCTACAGGGAAAAGAGACCCTTTTATGGTGTTTCATCACGAACTATGCCGCTATCACAAAGGGTTTTATGCATTTACTGAAGAAAGATGCTCCTTTTCATTCGGATGAAGTCGCTCAGCTCTCTTTTGAAGCGTTGAAACATGCCCTCACATCTGCCCCTCTGCTTCGGTCGCCCAATTATAATAAATATTTCTTATTGTACTTGGCCACTGCAGAGTCGACCATCGATATGGTCTTGGTTCAGGAGGATGATTTTCTCTCAGAATACATGATTTATTACCTGAGACGAGACTTGGTTGGACCGGAAATCAATTATTCCCACATTGAAAAACTTGCGTTGGCAGTAGTTCATGTTGTCCAATGGTTTTGTCATTACATCTTGTTTCGCAAGACCACCGTCATCGTCACTGTGAATCTATTTCAATACGTGTTGACACAACATGTAATCAGTGGAAATATCAGTAGATGGATAGTTATCCTCCAGGAATTTGACTTGGATTTTGTTTCATCGAAATCCAAAAATTCGTTGGTCTTTGCGGAACTCATCTCGAAACTTTCGGTCAAATTAGGAGATGTTATACCTGAGGAGTCGCCTATCAAAGGAGACATGTTTTTTATCACATCTTCGAACCCCTGGTACAGAGATATACTAGTTTATCTCTAGCCTTTGAAGTTCCCTACCTCTTCTTCTCGTGATGAGATTCGTTGTATACGCCATCAGGAAAAAAACTATCTCATACTTGAGGACACTCTGTATCGTCTAGGTGTAGATTTCATCCTTCACCGATGTCTCACCCATGAAAAAGTGGAAATCAGGCTTAACGATTGACACATTGGAGCATGTGGAGGTCATTTTTCTGGGTTGGAAAAAACCCAAAATATTCTACGAGCCGGTTACTTTTGGCCAACATTAATCAAAGATTGTGTTGAATCGATCAAGAAGTGCCACCCATGTTACATCTTCCCTCGGAAGATGAGGGCACACCCCACTCCCATGTTTCCCGTCATCACAGTTGGTCCCTTCACCAAGTGGGGGATTTATTATGCTACATGAAACCCCCCTTCCTCAAGGGGGCACCATTATATCATTGTAGTAGTAGACTACTTCATGAAGTGGGTCGAATCTATTCCAACATTTAAAGATGATGGTGAGACCGCAACTCTCTTTTTGTTTAACCAGATAATAGCAAGGTTCAACGTCCCAAGAGAGATTGTCATTGACCATGGCATTCACTTTCAGAACAAAATTATGTTCGAGTTACCATCAAATATTGGGTTGAGGCAATAATTTCATCACCCTACTACCCACAAGCGAATGGTTAGGTGGAAGCTATGAATAAATCCCTTAAGATTGTTTTACAGTGAACTATCGATTCGGCCAGGTCAAATTGGCATTTGATGTTGTATTCATCATTATGGGCCTACCGAACATCTGTTAAGACTGCAACCGATTTCTCACCTTTTCAACTCATTTACGAGTTGGAAGCAATCTTGCCTATAGAGTTCCAGATCCCCTCTCTAAAGTTGGCAATACAGTTATTTCCAGACACTTCACCGCTTGAAGAGCATTTATTATATATTGAGCAGTTCGATGAGTAGCATCAGGATGCAGCCTTGGCTAACGAGGCTCACAAACATAAAGTCAAGTTTCAGTATGATCGGTTCTTTCATCCTCGGATTTTATCTGAAGGTGACCTTGTTCTAGTCTATGACCAAGATAACGATCCCCTAGGTGCAGGCACTTTCAAACCCATGTGGTTTAGACCTTTCATCATGAAGGAGGTTGTAAAGAAGGAAGGTTATCATCTAGTGGACTTTGAGGGAAATTCTTTGGTGGAGCCTCGAAATGGGCTCTGCATCAAGAAGTATTACTCGTAGGTGGGTCGCCTTGGGTGACTTCTCATACCATATGTATAGTCCTATACATTCTCTTTTTTTTTAGTTTTCATCTTTTTGGTTTTATGGACGTGTCTTTTTTGATGTCATATTTTTCATTGTGGTAGATGTCAAGTGAATCGGAGGTGTTCATTGGGTTCGTGGACGACGCTAGCTGGCACACTCAGAGGCTTTCTTCTGCAACTTGGGTGATTTTCACACCTGAGGGCCAGTTTCTATCTTCAGGAGGTATATGTTTAGGTGACGCCACAAACAATGTCACTAAATATAATGAAGTATTCGAGTTTCTTCATGATGCTTTGTCACATGGTATCTCTCACCTTTGGGTCTATTTAGAAACTCAGTTGGTTTTGTCTCAGTTAAATGGGGTTTACCACATTTATGATCCTACACTACACTGATGGTTCCTTAGGGTACGTCTCTTAGAATGAAGTTTTGATTACATTACGTATATCCATGTTCCTAGGAGATTGAATCAAATCATAGATACTCTTGCTAATCATGTATTAGATTGACATATTTCACACATGTAAGAAAAAGCACACACATGCACATGTAGATACATTTGTAAAATATATGTAATCCATAAAGACATAAAAAGATGAAAAATATCCATATATATATCAAAAAATATCAGAGTACATGGGTGGGTGCAAGAACCTCAAAAATATGTCCAGTCAGAGTCATGGGGCTTATGCCCTCAAAAATATACAAAAGGTTCTCTCAGCACGTAAGTAGTCTAGCCTAGCTAAGGGCGGGGTCTGTTGGCCCTGCTGTAGTGAACAATAGTGTTCGTCAAACACCGAAAGAACTGGATCCAGGTCCGTGGCACCCCAACTATGTGAGGTTGCATCGACGGTGGGAGATATTGATCTCCACCATAAGGACTATACGAGTGAGCGCGGTAAGGTTCCTCTCTACCCATCTCAATACTCTCTCACCCTCTCCGGCTGGAGGCCCCTCTGCTATTTCTACTGGTCTGGCGGCTCTAGATGGTCTTGCCTATGGTCAAGAATTCCGCCTAGTTCTCGAGAAGTCTGTTGTATGCAATAGTACCACATCTGTACATAAAAGATACATAAGTGTCAAATAATCTCGTATACAAAAAAATGGTATATATAAAAAGACATAAAAATTAAATAACTTTGAAAAGAAAACTTACCCATCTCTCCTCGCTCCGCTCCAGGAGGTACAGGCATGTCAGGATTGCTGGAAAAGTTAATCTTGGCGTAGGGGTAGTCCTCTATTGTCAGAATCTGTCATGACCACCAGTCAAAAAATTTGTCATCAAAGGCCTCAATGGTCCTCCCCCCCCCCCACTATCGCAGAAACAGTGTCGCCCGTCTACATAGCGCTGGGAGAGTGGCCTTGTTCCCTCGTATAGTCTCTCGAGGAATGATACTGGGTACCCTCTTGAAGAAAAAGGAACAAAAAATGGTCCCAAACCCGAAGTTATGGTGTCCCCGTAGCCGACACTCTGTTAGTTGTCTCTTCATGCAATCTAGCATGGTGGTACTCCAGTCGAAAATATGTGCATTTAAGCACTGTACTGCACAATGCATGTGCGCCCGAGAAGCCTGATGTAAAGATGCAGATCTTGTGATATGCCCAATAAGTAGAACTATCACTTTGAGTGGCAGGTTTTTGATCTTATGAATAGGCACCTAAGAACCTATTTTCTCAGTACCAACCTTGCAATGGAGTCCAATCAACTCCTCAATGTTTTGGGGCCCGGGGGGAAAAGTGTGCAAGTTGACTGGATCCCCTCTCCTCGAGAGACTAGTAAGGAAGTAAATGTCCCCATTCATCGTATTAAGCGACTGCCCCTCGAGCACGAATTCCTCTGCGTCAGGATGCCAATAATCTATTAATGCATTTAGCAGTATGGGTTGTGCCCTCATAAACGGACATTGGAAGAACTTTAACAACCCGCATTGTGAGAAACAAATGATAGCAACAGGGTCCTCAGAGACCAAAAAATCAATGTCCTCATGTTCCCTCTCTCTCCAATGCACATACATCCTGCAAACACAAAGAAATGAAGAGTTAACTCTTGCATTTCCCTTTTTTCCCACTTATTCAGGGTGTATGCAGGTTGTCTTGAGGAAAGTTGCGTGTACACGCGGGCTATGCTTGGACATCTTTCTTACACACAGGTCCAACCTCTTTAAATGTCATCGCCCCCCCAAAAAAACAAAAGAAATGCAAAAATGGAAGATGGAAATGCAAGGGAGGTTAGTATGTACTTACTTGTTCCAAACGGAAGTTCGTTTCGTCCACTGAAGCTCCCAGAATCAACTATTTCGGCAAAGGGGTTTTTTTTTTTTACTTTTGGTCAATTCTCAAATTACAATGGTGATAATGAGCTACCATATTTCTATTTATAGACTTTTTGGCCCCTTTTTGTCATTTTTTGGCCCCTTTTGCCATTGTTTCTAGCTTGAAAATCATTTACTATGGTTCTTGAGTTTCTCAGGGGATGTTATGATCAGTGTTAGTTTGGGTATTAGGAAGTTTTTTGAGAGTTGGGTCGGTTTTAAAGGTCTTTTGGTAAAAAGTCAATTTTCCAAATTTGTGCATGTAAGATAGGATTCTACCTCCACTTGTTGCACCTCATTGTCTTTTTTTCTTTCCCATAGGATTGATCCCATCGAATTGCGACACAAAACCCTCACTTTTGGTCTAGAAGTGTCGTAATTTAGTGGTAGAGCCTACTTATACATGGATTCCCTAAGTAGATCCTGGTTGCATTTTGGTGTCCATGCCATCACTAATGACTATAGGCTCGGGAGTCTTTATTAGTTTTTCTTGATTACGAGTATGAGCCTCATTTGCATGATTCATTATCACTCTTGACCTCACCCTCGGGATTCCCAAAACACAATGGGTCTTCTTTTAATCCCTTTTTAGACCCTCTAAACATGAAAATATTTCTGAGCGATCTTGTTGACCTTCATGATCGCTAAACTGAAATTTGAAGGCACGTCTGTCTAGTGGTATTTTACCCCTTTTTCAGTTCGGATGGTCAAAATTTCGAAGAAAGGTATGCTCTAGGAGCCTCGGTTCTCTAGAAGAGTATTCTCAAGTATAATTTTAACCCTTTTTCGGGCTTGAGGGACTAAATCTATGAAAAAGGAACCCCCACAAAGACCATAGTTAAGCTCTTTTCAGACTCCCTAAAATTGAAAAGATAGTCAAGTGACCTTGTTTCTTCGCACTTATTAAATTGGTCAAGAAGAACATCCCTTACAGAGTCCATAGTTAAGATCTTTTTAAACTCCTTAAAAATGAAAATATTGCCGAGTGATATTGTCTTTTTCACACTCGTTAAAATGATTTTGAATAGACGTCTGTTCGGTGCTAGTTTACCCCTTTTTTGAGCCGACTAGACTACCTTCGAAAAAGGTACCCCAGTGGAGTCTCCTTTTATGTTTTTTCAGATTCTCTAAAAATGAAAAACCGTCGAGCTTACCTTCTCCGGGCTCATTAAAATCACATCGAAGGACGTTATTATTGTGTCTTATTAATCACATTCACATTCCTGCATCTTTGGCCTAATGTCGACTCCATGTTGCTCTCAACTGAACCATCTTAAGCATGCCTTATATGCAAGCCTTGTAGCACTTTACCTCTGCATCTTGACACCTTGACCCATGGAGGAATTTTCTTGAGTGTCCTCTTCCTACATATGTCCCCTTACTCTGAGCATCCATGTCTTCCTTGTGCTTGGAACTAGTATGTCTGTGACACTCGATCCTCCTTTGTAACGTAGCATTCTTTATTATTTTTCAAGCTTCCCAAAATTATTAAAAAAGACAAAAAAATCAAATATACCCCAAAAAGAGGAAGGGAAAAGTATTTTCTTTTTGTTGGAAGCACAATGAGTCACCCTTAGAAAAAGAACATCATTTCATTTGATTCGTCAAGCCCTAGGATTCAATATGACCTTAGGAGTTGTTCTCGCTACATAGAGTTGTGTCCTGCTCTGTTTGGTTACCCTTCCAAACATATGGAGAGTTCGCTTTGCCTCTTGCATCGTGAAATTATGTCCATGCCATGCTACATGAGTCTCATATTTTGTCGTTCTTTTGTCAAAGGAAAGTTTTACTAAACTTGAGTCGACCCTTCTGCAGTTTGTCTCTTATCCTCCTTCTCGACCACCCGGAAAGACAAATCAAGCCCTTTCTCAACATCAATAAAGTTCTATGCATGATCATCAAGATCCTCTTGTCTATTCCCGATGAGTCATTGAATACCTTTGGGTTGTGAAGTTGTACATTAATATTACACTCCTACCCAAGTTTTGAAGATTTTGAAAGTGTTTCTCAAGCTTCGAAGACCTCATCTCCCGCCATCAGGCGTCATTGGCTTCTTGAAGATGGATAACATACATGTATATCTTTTGATTTTGAGATGTAGATATGTTGTGTATTTCTCGTGGCTACACTTGATATAGTTATATGGCATGGATCTTCAGTGTATTTGATTGGAAACCATGATTTTATTTCACCCCGAGCATTGGTATGCCTGCCTCGGTGTGACAAATTGTTATTTTTTCTGATGGCACCTCCTCAAATCTGGTCCCTGGGTTCAATCGCGACATACAATGGTGAATATTTGTAATGTATTTCGTCCATTAGATTCTCTTTTGACCTCACACATTAGGGGGCATTTGTTATAACCCTAAATTGCACCTGACATGCATACCTATCATCAGGCCATCCAACTTGCTATCTTACCAAGCCATTATTGAACAACTCTTCTAAAAACCATCATTTTGAAGGTGTATGCACCCTGCACCATTATTGCCCGCGTACACATGCTTGTTGAGCCACTACAACCTGCCTACACTCACAAAATATCGCGAAATGTAGAAATTTGCATAGGATACTGGATTCTGGGCCATTACTGAACCATTTGACTACCCATAGCCAGTCAAACCAACTGTTACTATCCCTCTTGGCCTACAAAATAAGGGGTTGGGGTCCCATTGCAAGAAGAAGCATGAGAGCATAGAAACATTTTATATTTTATCAATCCCCCTTTCCCCAATTACAAATCCCTTTTTATTTCCCTAAGAGAGAACTAAAGAGGAGAAGAATATGTGGAAGCATTTGGTGCATGGTGAAGAGGATCCCAGGACCAAGTTCGAGGAGCCGTGTCGGTCTGATGTTGTAAGTGACTTTTTTGATATTAATATAAAGAAGTACTTTTTCCGTCCCGCCAAACGACGTCTTAAATTTCAATAATTTATTTACATTTCTTGTTTATGATGTCTAACCCACTAATCCATAGGTAGAATGCATGCTTGTAGTTTCTTTTTTGTCTTTTGATGAATGCAGGTCATCCTTGGGAGGAGACTTGAAGTTAGGAAACAACCAGGTGCAAAGGGATCGACACTGTACAAGATGTTTAAGGTATGCCTACCAGATCCCTACTCTTTGTCTTTTATGTATGATTGTGGGGTAATGTCGGGATAGTTGATGAAAAGTAGGAGACTTTAGATGGTTAGCTCTGCCTACATTTTAGAACCCTGATGTAGTCCATAGAGGGGTATTCCTTCTATAGCACATAGTTGTTGTTATTTTACAAAGAAATAATCAAGGATATGAGTAGCCCATATCCTTCTTCAGTAAAACTCTCAGAGACTCTAAACTGAAATATGATATAATGGAGAAACAGGCATATGCCGAGGTAAAGGCTTTAAAATATTTCAGGATATATGTTCTTCAATCTAAGATCACTGCTTATGTGCCAAGTAGTGCATTCAAAGAAATTTTAGTTCAGCCTGATTGTGAAGGAAAGAGAGGAAAGTGGATAGAAAAAATCTTGGAGTACAACTTGACTATAAATCCCACTCAGCTTATTAAAGGTCAAGGCCTTGCCAAATTAATGATAGAGACAAATTTCAAATCAATTGGGTTGTATCATCTCTCAGGTAAAGCACATAATTCTTCACTCCATATTGGAGAAACCAACTTACAGGTAAATAACAAGTATGCTTCTTCACCATGGTACAAGGATATTGTATTTTTTCTGTTGAATTTTCAATCTCCCCCTGAATTGGATAAATCAAAATTTAGATCACTTAAATTGAGATCAGTAAATTATTTCATTGTTGATCAAATCCTGTTTTGGAAAGATCCTAATGGGATCTTGTTGAGGTGTGTTGATAAAAAATAGGCTAGAAAAATATTTTTTGATCTACACCATGGTGTTTGTGGAGGTCATCACCATTGGAAAGCCATTGCTTTCAATATTCTCAGGGAAGGCTATTACTATCCAGTCCTGTTCTTAGACATTTTTTCTCAAGTTAGGGCATGTGAACCTTATCAGAAGTTTGTAGGAAAGCAAAAACTTATGTCTCTACCTCATCATCGCTCATGGGTCATTTCAACAGTGGGGCTTGGAATTCATCGAGGAAATAAACCCTTCATATTCTGGACAACATAAGTGGATCCTAACAGCCGCATATTACTTTACAAAGTGGATTGAAGAAATTCCAACTTGGAATACAATAGACAAGGTAATCATGGAATTTCTTGAAGGACATATATTTTCTAGGTTTGGTTGTCCTAAAAAGATAGTTATTGATAATGATCAATATTTTAAATCAAAATCCATGATTGATTTATGCAATAAATATAAGATCAAATTGGTCCACTCTACTCCTTACTACCCCCAAGGAAATGGGTTAGCAGAGTCCTCCAATAAAATTCTTATAAGGATTATTAAAAAACTACTTGCAAAAAACAAAAGGTCATGGTATTCAAAGTTAAAGTTTTACCTATGGGCTGATCATATTAGTAACAAGAATTCTATTGGAATCTCCCCTTTCCATATGGTGTATGGAACAAAATCCATTCTTGCAACTCAATTGGGCTTACCAGTCTTAAAAAAAATTCAAGAAGAGTTCTAAGAACCCAATGATATCCAAAGGAGATTTTTTCAGATGATTGAGGTTCATCAAGTCAGAGAATTGATGAATCAGAAAGTTGATGCTCACCAGAGCAAAGTCAAATCCACGTTTGATAAAGGAAATAAGAAAGATGTTTTTAATGAAGGAGATTTGGTATTAATGTGGGATGCTAAGAGAGAGGATAAAGAAAAACATGGTAAGTTTGACAACTTATGGTATGGTCCTTTCAGAATAGACAAGGTGATGGATAATAATACGTTTCTCCTACATAATCTAGATGACACTGAAAATTTTGGGGGCCCAGTGAATGGGAGGTTTTTGAAACACTATTTTATTTAAATATGTATCAAAGGTTTCATCTTGTACAATAAGTTTTTATGTCAATAAAGACTCCATATACCCAATGGACATGTTTTTATACAGTTGTTTTGAAAACAAAGGATGACAGGGCAAGGAAATCAGTGAATCAGAAGCAAGGTAAAGGCATTGGTCTGCAATTCTTAAAGTTTTATCATCAAAAATTCACCCCCCAGAAGGAGCCAGTGTTAGTCTCTAATTTTGTTCTTGATTTAGTGAGTATCCCTAATCCTAAATCCCCCCTGCTTATACTTTGTTGCTTGAATTTTAGACTTTTACCCTTGGTTTGAGATTGTTATGTTTTTCATTTTTGCACTTTGAAATAAATTTATGAAAGTTTTGAAGGTTTAGGACATGAATTAATGAGATTTGTCACATCATTTGTCTATTTGAATTTTGAAATTCCAAATTATTGCCAAGTCATGAATGGTGCTATAGGAATAGAGTTATTCCTACAACACTAAGGTAATTATGTTTTAACATGCGCCAACCATCCATATCTTATCATGATCACACAAATCGTGGGTAAATGACCTACATGTGCTCCATGATGTTTGCTCAGATTGATGATGTAGTTTAAACTGTTGTATGAATGAGATTGAGTTGTACCAACAAAGACCTGCATCAAATCAATCCTTTTCCCGATATTATTAAACAATATCATCATCTGTTATTCTAATTTATCAGATGATGTGTGCATATATCTATTTAGAGAAATTGTTATGTAATAACAACTACAGGTTTAAAAATTCTCATTTTCAAACATCACAGAGTTTTACAGGACTGTATTAGTGACATGGCACGGAAGAAAAGTGGACGAATCATTAGGTTGGAACCTGAGGGCACTGAACTAATTGAATCTTACCCACATATGACACAAATATTTAAATACGCGGGTAAGTTTAAGTTTTTCACCACTTTCCAGGGACACGATGAACAGGTCTCCATGAAATTCACACGGAACTTTGACGGTTTTGAATATGTGATTGGAAATTTTTTGATGATGGTGACTGAACACTTCATTTCCAGAGCTTGAAAATTGTCAATTGCGGGATAAAGGTGGTGGAAAAAAGTGCACGTGATCATGGAATTCTTGAACCAGTTCATGTTACCAGATAAACAGAACCCTAATGGGAAGAAAGGAGTACCACATAGATGGATCAGAAAGGAGTGGCATACCACTATGATTATAATTCATAGGTATATTACATGTGAGGGTAGGTTCTCATTGTTTTACATTTATCATATCATATTACTAATGCACATCAATGGATAATACCCCCTAATTTTACCATATTTTCTACTCAAAAGTCTATCGAACATGTCCAAAAGGGTATAGTCTCATCCTACCACAACCAAAGGTGGTCTGTTCCACCAAGTTTTGATAAATACACTAGTTGTATCTACTTTGAATGAAGTACAGAGACCCTAAGATTGGTTAATATAGTCTCTAAGTAATGATCCACATCCAAGCAAATAAAAAAAGGCTAAAGGGAAAAGAGCATCTACATGGAAACAGAGTGTTACAATTGATGAATTCCCAATCAAAGAAGGAACCTTTGCAACCAGGGTAACAAGGGCTAGCAAAATAATGATGCAAACCCAGTGAATCCTTGTTGACACCCCTGCAGATAAAGGTCAGGAAGAATCCACCACCAATAGAGGTAAGAGATCAAAACCTCATGTAGATATTGATGTGTTTCCTGATACATATATAAATATGGAAGTAGATATAGATGAGGATTACAATGTAGACCCCATTAAACCCACAGTCAAGTATAAACATAAATTGGCAAGTATGGAAATTCCCAAAGGAAAAAAACAGGGGAAGAAATCTACACCCGTGTCTAAATACCCTAGGAGAAACTCCACTAGGGTTGTCAACAAATTCAGGTTAAATTTTAAAGCTATGTTTAACCCATCCATAAAAAAGGAGAGACTTATAGTCATAGAGGACAATTCTGAAGACTCTAAAGAAGGTATTAGAGAATAGGAAGAAATACCTCCATTACATAGGAAAGAAAAATAAAATAAAAGTTTGGGGAAAACAACAGAAAAGGGAAAACATGTTGCTCAACATTCAATGGGACATATAATGAGAGAAACCACTAGATCATCAAGAGATGAAGCACTGTTCAAAGTCATAGGTGGAATTTCTAAATACAAAGACTATCATCCTATAGATTCAAACCAGATTATAGATATTCCAGAGGCCATGAACTCAGATAGTTCTGATGATGATCATAGCTCAGAACTATCCTCTAGATACCAAATCAAATTGAGAGAACCTAAGGCTGCTATAGACCTGAACAAACCAGCACCTGCAGGAGAATTTCCAGAATTCAAATTCAAGGTTAGAAGTGATAAAGACAAGATCAAAGAACTCCAGAAAATGGTGAAGCGGTTAAATAAGGAAAAGGCTCGGGTAGAGAAATGGAGCGCCAAACAACAAGAAAAGATACATGGTTTCAAGAAAAAGAGAAACAAACAAAAGACATTTCTCAAGGAGCTACGAGAGTATAACTTCAAATTGTATTGGCACAAAATTCTGCTCACAGCCAAGCTAAAACAAAGGACTACTAAAGACAGCTCCATCATTATATCATGATATCCTTATGAAGGTATTTATGCACATTTTTGGAAGTTGTGATATTTACCCAAGGATTAAAAGATGATCCACTTGTTTTTGACTTGTGAATTTGGATAATCCAAATGTATAACTCAGTCAAAACTAATTCCAAATTTTGTGGGATTTGATATGCTGTTGTAAAATCATTTTGGATTAAGTTGTTGAGATGATTACTATTTTGGAAATATAAATGATCCAGATGGATATCGGTGGCCACCCACCTTTTCCAACTGGCTCAAAACAACTTTTTGATATTTTTGGCAATTTACTATTTTTAGCAGTTTTTACTTCCGGGGCCATTTTGAGGGCCTAAATGAAGGTTTTTCGGTATAGAGGTCCTCAATGATATTAGAAGGCATAATTGAGTCCCCAAAATGAATCTCCTCGACGATACCTTTACAATGGGCTATCACACGCCTAAAACATAGATCGTATGCAAAAGTTACGACCCCGGGAATTTGATGTACTAGCTTACCCAAACGGGGCCCACATGACTTTTGGCACTTCATCTCCTAGGGTTAGGTTTTTGGAATTCTTGATTATTGTAAAAATGACTTCAGAGCCTCATTGTAACCTTCTTCTTGTGAATGCGTGTTGCCATCACATCTATTCTCAGAGATAAGCCGCCACCATTCCAACAAGCTTGTTTCCGCTGCATTTTACAGTTTCAGCTTATTTCGTTATTGAATAGAAAACCAGTTTTACTGTATCTCTGTTATTTTTTGTTAAACACCTGTTAATAATCTGTATTCATTTCATTCTGCTCATAAAATCTGGATTCATGGTATCAGAGCGTCCTGCTCCTTTTCGTCTTAATGCATGTCCCCAACGAGGTCGGAGTACGAAGAGTTGGGTCTCGAGCTTGTTTCTCTTGAGGACAGAAGCTCTCGCACGCCCAAGCGACCTCCCATGGTAGGAGAAAATAAATATGACGGGACAGGAGATCCTTTCAAACTGTTGATTGAGGAATCCCTCACGCAACAGAGGAACGAGATGATGGATAGTTTTGCGCAAATCCTTCGACGACTACCAACAGGCGACACATCTTCTTCGAACGGAGGCACCGCCCCCTTCAAGGTACAAATAAAATTTGATATTCCTATATTTGAAGTTCAGATAGAAACATATGTTGTAGACAAGTGTTTGAATCTACTAGAAGGGTATTTTTCTGTTCATAAATTTTCAGATAGAGAAAAGATTACTTTTGCGCTCCTCAAAGTCGTTCCCCATGTCAAAGATTGGTGGGAAACTTTCTGTGAACAAAAGGAAACAGAGGAAACCTCATTATTTTCAGTCATGGCCACCTGGGAATCCTTCAGGGATACTATTAAGGAACAATACTACCCTGTTGGAAGTTATGATGACCTGTATACCAAATGGACCACACTGCGGCAAGAAAGAGACCAAGCAGTGCTAGATTTCACAAATATCTTCCATACCTTGAGTACCAAGTTGGGTATCAAATATTCAGAGTGACATCTGGTGCTCAAGTATCGCGGTGCTCTGCATAGATACATCTAGACCGAAATGGAATTTATGGACATCTCATCCTTGGGCACGGCCTACCGATATGCCATCAAAATCGAACAGAAGCTCAAAAAAAAGACGCGACAATTTGGGCCTGGGAACCCCTCACAACAAAAGCCAAGAAAGGGTGGCCCCAACCCACTGAACAAAGGACAGAGAAAATATGGGTAGTATCAAGACAACTGGTACAAGACGCAAGCAAAGAAAGACACTGAAAAGACAAAGAAAGATATCGAGAAGTGGTGCGACTTCCATAAGAGCCCTTGGCATAACAATGTTGACTGCCGCTCAAAGCAGTCACTGGTGGCCGAAGTGAAAGCCTCTGAATCAGATGCATATTCTGACTCCGAGACAGAACCAGAAAGGGGAAGATGGATCATTGACACAGAACCCAGTGCCACCGTTGCTACCACCAAGCTCCAGCCTAGTGAACCAGACGAGCCAGAAGAAGGAGAGCACCTCTTCCATTCACAGATGTGGGTAAAAGGCACCCCGCTGCACTTCATCATTGATAGTGGTATCCAGAAGAACCTCATCTCAGCAGAGGTCGTCAACCAGTTGGCCCTATCAAAAACGTCGCACCCACAACCCTACACCATTGGATGGCTCCGCCAAGGAAGCGATCTCCGTGTCAGCCAACAGTGCCGACTATCGTACGGCATCAAGCCCTTCAAAGACGAGGTATTGTGTGATGTTGCTCCTCTCGAAGTTTTTGATGTTATTTTGGGCCAACCTTATTTATGGAAACGTCATGTTGTATATGAGTCTAGGCCTCGTAGTGTTATTATTACTTTGAACTGGAAATTGTACAGGATACCCGAGGCAGTCCCACCTAGTGCTATTTTCTTGATCTCTGCTAAGAAATGCAGGAAGGTCATCTCGCAGACGGGGAAGTTTGTCTTCTTCGTGATTCTCTCTCAGAACAAGCGAAATATTGAATCCACATCCAAGGTCTCTGCAGCCGATCTCTCCACACAACAAAAGCAAGTAGATAAGGTCGTGGAAGAATACTCGGATATCTTCTCCTCACCTACAGGGGTACCTCTGCACTGCCAGGTCAAGCACCCCATCGACCTGACCCCTGGCGCACCGCTACCCAATGGGCCAGTCTATCGTCGCTCTTTGTTAGAGAATGAGGAGATCAAGCGACAGATCCAAGAACTTCTCCACATGGGGCACATCTACCGCAGCTCATCACCTTGCGGGAGCCCAATCGTGTTGGTATAGAAGAAAGATGGAACCTGGCGACTATGTATTGATTACCAAGCTCTGAATAAAATCACTGTCAGAAACTGGTACCCGATTCCCCGAATCGATGACCTCCTTGATCAACTCATGGGGGCCAAATAATTCAGTAAGATTGATCTGAAGTCTGGCTACCACCAGGTCCCGATAGAACATACGGATGTATGGAAGACCACCTTCAAGTCAAAGGAAGGAATTTTTGAATGGTTGGTCATGCCCTTTGATTTGACAAATTCTCCAGCCACTTTCATGAGGATGATGGATGATATCCTGCGACCATTCACCAATACTTTTGTAGTGGTGTGTCTGGATGACATTCTAATTTACAACAAGACTTGGGTCGAACACTTGCAACATATTCAGCAGGTTCTGCACACCCTGCGGAAGCACAAGCTATATGCCAACCTGGAAAAATGCTCCTTCGGCATGGACAGGGTCCATTACCTGGGCTACATCATTGATCAACATGGCGTACATGTGGATCCAACCAATATCCAAGTCATCCGTGACTGGCCAGCCCCAACAACACTCATTGAGCTTCAGAGCTTCTTGGGACTTGCTAATTTCTACTGCAGGTTCATGTTGGGTTTCTCCCATATTGCATGGGCCCTCAGCCAAATAAACAGGGGTGGTGGTAAGGCAAAATTTGTGTGGGGCCAGTCCCAACAACAAGCGTTCGGTGATTTGAAGCAGCGCTTGTGCTCAGCCCCAGTACTTTCACTACCAGACCTGCAACATCCCTTTGAGATCGAGACAGATGATTCAGACTATGTTGTGGGCACTGTTCTCACTCAGCACGGCCACCCCGTGGCCTATCATAGTGAGACACTGTTTGATATTGTCTGTAAGTACCCTAATTACGACAAAGAAATGTACTCCATTGTGCAAGCATGCCGCCAATGGAGACATTACATTCTTGGGAAGGAGACAGTCATCCACACTAATCATAAGCCACTGCAGTTCATGCAGACATAGGGAAAACTACATAATTAACACCATCAAAAGTGGTCCACATACTTGCAGCAATTCCACCTCAACATCAAGTATAAAAAAGGAAGCACCAATCACGTCGATGATTGCCTCAGCAAACCACCAGTCGCAGCACTCACCACGGTGCTAGACTCTTGCGTCCATGAGACATCTGGATGGCCCCAACTCTATGAGACAGACCCTGACTTCACCACCACCTACCAAATGTTGGGTGCAAATGAAGTTGTCGATAATTTCCATCTTCAGGATGGGTTGTTATGTTGTCTGGGCCATATATGTGTTCCATCAAGTGAGTGAGCAAAGATGATCTGGGAAGCCCACTATAGTCGGGCGGCAGGACACTTCGGTGTCGAAAAGACAGTGGTGATGCTACAGAAACATTTCTACTGGCCAAAACTTCGACACGAGGTCGACAAGTATATCAGGTCCTGCATTGCCTGCGATATTGCCAAACCGACCACTAAGAAACAGGGTCTGTACACCCCTCTTCCTATTCCTGATAGGCCATGGGAATCCATCTCAATGGACTACATGTAGGGCCTCCCATCCACTAAGTGGGGAAATGATTTTGTTTTTGTGGTTGTTGATCGTTTTTCTAAGATGGCGATTCTGGTTGCCTGCAAGAAGAGCATCACAGCAGAGGCCACTGCCAAGCTCTTCTTTGAACGAGTTTGGGTACATTTTGGAATCCCACAAACCATTGTATCAAATCGGGATAGTCGATTTCTCATCACATTCTGGTCGAGCCTCTGGTCACTGCTGGACACCAAGCTCACCAAATCCACGGCCTTCCACCCCCAGACAGATGGCCAAACCGAGGTTGTAAATCGAATGATTGTGCATATCCTTCGCATGTATAATTAAAAGAACCCTCACACATGGTATGAGAGCCTTCCCTATGTCAATCATAGCTACAACCAAGCCTTGCATAGCTCAACCGACCATATCCCCTTTCAAGTGGGGTTGGGATTCCAACCATTGGGTCCCATAGATGTTGCACTTCCCCTTGCGGTCACTTCGACTGACTCATCTCCTGCTCCAACTGAAGCTGACAAAGCCACTCAGTTCATTGAGCGGATGCATCACATCTACCAACAGGTTCAGGATATCCTATAGAAGTCCAATGACAAGTACAAACAATGCCATGATCAACATCGGGTGCCGCATAAGTTTCAGGTGGGCGACAAAGTTTGGTTGCACTTGCAGAAAGAACGCCTTACAAGACCCCATCGGAATATTCGCCCACTCCGTTATGGACCATACACTATCACCAAGGCCATGGGGGGTAATTCTTTTGAGCTCAACATTCCTCCTTTCCTTGGCCTGCACCTAGTGTTCAACGTGGATCTCCTTCGCCCTTATTTCCCACCATTATTGGACACCTCAGAAGTAGCAGAACAACTGACACCAACAGAGCTCAACCCCGACT
>ML777552.1:369236-388230 GCA_009831015.1 Picea engelmannii
CCTTTCCTTGGCCTGCACCTAGTGTTCAACGTGGATCTCCTTCGCCCTTATTTCCCACCATTATTGGACACCTCAGAAGTAGCAGAACAACTGACACCAACAGAGCTCAACCCCGACTGCATACAATAGGCATCCAATGATCAGATTGTGGAAATATAGATCAAGGGAACTCGACAACAAAGGATCCAGCTTTATCAAGTCGTCAAAGCAGGGCAACTCCTGCACCAAGGCAAGTGGCTCACCCGAGGCCAAATTCAGCAGAAATTTCCTCATCTAATGGGGGACCTCAACAAAATTGAGATCATTTCTTCCTAAGGAGGGAGGATTTATCCATATTGATATTGATGGCCACCCACCTTTTCCAACTGGCTCAAAACAACTTTCTGACATTTTTGGCAATTTACTATGTTTAGCAGTTTTTACTTTCGGGGCCATTTTGAGGGACTAAATGAAGGTTTTTCGGTATCAATCTCCTCAATGATAGCTGAAGGCATGATTTTTCCCCCAAAATGACACTCCTTGACGATACCTTTCCAACGGGCTATCACACGCCTAAAACGGAGATCGTATGCAAAAGTTACGACCCCGGGAAGTTGATGTACTAGCTTACCCAAACGAGGCCCACATGACTTTTGGCGCTTCATCTCCTAGGGTTAGGTTTTTGGATGTATAGTGTTTTTGGAATTCTTTATTATTGTAAAAAGGCCTTCAGAGCCTCATTTTATCCTTCTTCTTGTGAATGCGCGCTGCCGTCACATCTATTCTCAGAGATAAGCCGCCACCATTCCAACAAGCTTGTTTCCGCTGCATATTACAGTTTCAGCTTATTTCGTTATTGAATAGAAAACCAGTTTTACTGTATCTCTGTTATTTTTTGTTAAGCACATGTTAATAATATGTATTCATTTCATTCTGCTCATAAAATCTAGATCAGTAAATGCTCATTTTGATATGATATTCCTAGAAGATAGATACTGACCAGATCTTGTTATTAACAAAACACTAGAAAATCGGATCTGTAGTCATCTTTTGTATAGTTTAAATATTTAGATGAAAGACCTTAGGAGGGTCGAAAAGTTGGATATTGAGGGACCTATTTTGAACTCTTTGTAAGACATCTTTATTCTATATTGATACTTAATGGCAAAAACATATTGATGGTTAGACTTTCTCTTCTTTCATGTTCTTTTTCTCTTCTTGCTTGAGATCATTTTTCAATTGCAATGCATTGTTTTCTTGGTCTTAATTAATGCATTGAAGATTTTGTTGTTATTATTATTATCAAGATTTGATTTACAAGAACATGTTCTTGTTTCTTAATTATATTTTGAGATAAGAAATCCATGTGGGGTTAACAATCTAAAAGCTTCCATATTTTCTTTCTTTATTTTTTCTAATTTATATAATTCATCTATGTGGCTACCATTTAAAAAATCAATGGGATATCTCTTGCTTTTATTCTGAAATTCATTTTTACTTTGAAACCTTGAACCAACTTTCAACCAACCTTTTAAAAACACCAATTCATAAAACATTTAAAACATTATTGCAAT
Organism: Picea engelmannii; assembly: GCA_009831015.1. Classification (NCBI taxonomy): domain Eukaryota; kingdom Viridiplantae; phylum Streptophyta; class Pinopsida; order Pinales; family Pinaceae; genus Picea; species Picea engelmannii. The sequence goes on from ML777552.1 coordinate 370,790, forward strand.
AACCTGATGATGCCCTAGCTTTCCCTATCATAGTCAAGTGCAACTTTAGGGAATAACACTTCATATGTCTCTTTAAAATTTGGGTCATCATAGTACATCTCCTTAAGGTGTTCAAACCCTAACATTTTCACTTGAAATTCCTGCAGAATCATACATCTCCTGCTCAATGCATAAACAACTTTGTTAGCATTACTAGAAATATGTTTAATGAAAAAAGTGAAATTTTGCATAAACTCTATCCACTTAGCATGTATTTGATTTAACTTATCCTTTCTGGTTATGAATTTTAAAGCCTGATTATCGATATAAAAAGAAAATTCTTTTGGAACAACATAGTGTCTCCATTTCTTCAAGGCTTGAATTACTACATAAAATTATTTATCATATGTGGAGTACTTTCTCTTAGTGTCATTCATCTTCTCACTGAAATATGCAACATGCCTATTATCTTGGCTCAAAACTTCTCCAATTTCAACTCCACTAGCATCACATCTTACTTGAAATATCTTCCTGAAATCTGGCAAGACCAGAATCAGTTGTTTTGTTATCTTCTCCTTCAATATCCTGAGACTTTTCTCATCTTCCTCTATCCATTTGAAAGACTTGTGTCTCTTCTTCACTATATCTAATATTGGTGCACAAATTCCACTGAATATTCTAATGAAATTCCTATAGAAACTTTCTAATCCATGGAAACTCCTCACCTCAAATATGCTCCTTAGTGATGACCATTCCCTAATTGCTTTCACCTTCTCTGGGTCCATCTTCAATTCATTCGAAGAGATTACAAAACCAAAATAAATGAGTTATGTCTTCATAAAAGAGGATTTCTTCAAATTTATCAACAACTTCTCCTATTGCAATATCCTCATCACTAACTTTAAATGCCTCAAATTCTCTTCTTTAGTTTTACTGAAGACTAATATATCATCCAGATATACAATCACAAACTTACCAATAAAATATTTTAATACTTCATTCATCAGCCTCATAAAAGTACTCAGGGAATTTCTTAAGCCAAATGGCATAACAAGCCACTCATATAACCCTTCCTTTGTTTTGAAGGTTGTTTTCCACTCATCACCTTCTCTCATCCTTGTCTGGTGATATCCACTTTTTAGATCTATTTTTTAAAAATAGATTGTTCCACTTAAACAATCCATTAAGTCATCCATCCTTGAAAAAGGAAGCATGTACCCTATGGTGATCTTGTTTATGGCTCTTGAGTATGTACAAATTCTCCATTCTCCATCCTTTTTTAGACTCAACACAGTTGGTACTGTGCATGGAATCAAGATTTCTCTGACCAATCCCTTGTCCATCAAATCCTGGACTTATCTCTTTACCTCCTCATTCTCTTGAGGTGTCAATCTATATGTTTCTTTGTTGGGCATAATTTCTCTTGGTATTAGATCAATTTGATGGTTGATATTACTAATAGGTGGTAATGAGCTAGGTAACTCATCCACTACTATGTCAGCAAAATTTTCTAGCAGCTCCTGAATTTCTTCAGGAAGATCCTCCATAGAAGTACTTGTAAGGATAACTCTTGGCTTCTTCACCATAGAAAAATGCATCTCCTATTATTTCTTAACTTCACTTAGGCATTCCTTCCTACTCATGAGAAGTATACTTGTGTTGGCTTCTTCCTTCACCTTTGTATCCTCTATTGGTAGTAGCATCTGTTTCCTACCATTTTTCTCTAAGGTATAAGTATGTTTTCTCCCATCATGAATGACATTCCTTTCAAACTGCCATGGTATCCCCAAAAAAACATGAAATACATCCATGGGAATCACATCACATAAAATATCATCTATGTATCCTCCTATCTTAAATTCAACTAGACATTGTTTAGTTACCATTACCCGATGACCTTTATGCAACCATGAGACTCTATACAGACACGGATGTGCATTTGTTTACAGCTCCAATCTCTCCACCATATTTGTGGACACTAAGTTATTAGTGCTCCCACTGTCAATTATCACCTTGCATACTCTATCTTTAGCTTGCAAGCCATTCTGAAAAAATTGTTCCTCTACACTCTCTTTTCAACCTCTAGCTCTGGTTTCAAGAAAACCTTCTTCATCATCAGAGAACTTCCATCTTCTGCACCTTATGCTTCAACATTCGACTTCTATGCTTCATAAATGTGAGCTTCAAATCCTTCTTTATTTCTCTCAGGGAATTCCAAAGACATGTGTCATGTCTTTCCACAGGCATAACACTTCACCTCCCCTCCTCAGCCTCTTCCTCTTCCTCGAGGAAAATATTTTCTTCCACCACTCTGCCTCCCTTGGGAACTTCCTCCTCTTTCTAAGTGACAATGTATTTTTTCAGTCTCACCTTTGGGCTTATATGCCTTATCATGGACAATTCCTTTACCTTTGTTCAGACTTCTACCTCAACTTCCTTGACTTTTCTTCCTGGCCAACTTCTCTTCTGCCTTCAGGGAAACTTGGTAAGCATCCTCCACTGTCCTTACTATCATCATGTTGATTTCAACCTGGATTTCATATCTTAGGCCATTGATATACTTGACAAGATTTTCATCATCTCTCTCTTTCTATCCAGCCCTGATGTTTATCTTGTAGAACTCCTCTGTGTACTCCTTGACTACCATTCCCTTTTGTATCAGGTTCTGCAACCTCTTGAATAGATTTATCTGATAGTCTTAGGGTATGACTTTAGCTTTCATCTTGGCTATCATTCTATCCCAATTCTTGATATTTTTTTTGCCTTTTCTTCTTTTTCCACCCTGCATTTCATCCCACCATAGTGTTGCATGTCCTTTTAACCTGGAGAAAGCATGTTTTACTTTTTTCTCCTCATCGACGTCTTCATAGTCGAAGTACTTGTCCATTGCTCGTATCCAATCAAGCATTTCTTCAACATATAAATTGTCTTCATACATTAGGATGTATATCTTTTCTCTAGCTCCCAATTTGACAACATCTTCCAACAAGCATTCTTTCGCAGTATCCTCTACTACATCTTCTTCAACTTCCACTTCTTCATTCTCTACATCACGGACGTCTCCATCTTCAGGTGCTCTCTTATGTGTTTTCCCCATAGCATCCAATATTGCTCTAAGTTCTCTCATCTCCCTTTCCACCGCTCGATTTTCTACAGGTGGCTCTGGAGGTCTTCTAGGTGGCATTGTGCTAAATGTTTTCTTCACACAAAGATTTTAAACGAAAATGTTTCCTTCTAACACCACTTAATGAAATCATACTACCTCTTCTTGCCTACATAAATTAATTATGTCAGCTCTGATACCACTTGATGCACCCCCCCTTCTCTCCTAATGGTTGTGCAACCTCCCGGTCAAGGATATTCACAAGGTTGAGCCGAATTATCTCCTCGGGGCCCTGCTAGCCCCCAATTTGGTTTAACACAAGAACTTTTATCACCTTAGGCATAGGTCGTATAGAACCCACGGGCCCCTTTCTTAGCAGTCTTTTAAACTTTGAATTTTTTGGGTGTTAGATCCTTCTGCTAGCCCCTTTCCTCATGCGACCTCAAGATATGACACGGGGATAAACCCTGAAAGGCGCTTTGAACTTCATACTTCGGTTTTTTTGGAAATAGCTGCAATGTGTTTCCCCTGAAACCCAAACCACGAACTCGTCTGGGAAGATATACGGTTCTCATCTCTCTCACAGTTGGCGGCTGTGATCCATTTTAGACTCTGGCCTTCGGGAGTTCTAAACGTCTTAACACTCCTTTTCCCCGAAGTATTCTATACCCAGAGCTTCAGATCAAGCACCACGTGCTTCTCTTGATCGATGACTGATATTTTTCCCTTACTCCACTTCGAACGAATGATAGTCAACACCTCTCTTTCTCCTCAGTGTTTGTCCAAACTTTATGAAATGGTGACACGTGTCCTTCCCAGAGCGACGGTCATGATCTACTCTACTAATTTGGCTTTCAGAAGTCTTTGTATACTCCTGATTCACCTTTCCTCCAAAGGAATCTTCCTCCTAAACTTATGAATCTCTGCCACATGTCCTCTCTAGATTGAACGGTCCATATCTCCCCGCTCTTTGCGACTTTGGAAAAAAAAAGACTTTTGCTTTGTGCAAAAATTCCAGTGCTCTACCTTCCAAACTCTCAAATATGTTTCCATGTATCCTCACTGCAACCAACGGCTAGGATCTCTTTGCGGCTTGAGGACTTTGGAAATCCCCACTCCTCAAACACTTTAAAGCCTTCGAACCAAAAAGTGTCAAACGACTCCACGGGTACTCCATGCAACTCTTCTAGCTATGACAGTCTGGAATGATTTCACTCCCTCCTAAACAGATCTTGCTCGTTAATTTGTGAAATCTTAAAGGGCTCCTCCCTATTGAATACTTCTCGCCGCTACCTCTTCTGAGATTTTTTTTTTCGAAACTTTTAAGTACTCATAGTGCCTTTTCGACACTTAGTCAAATTTTGACTTATGTACACACCTTGCAACAAGTCTTCTTCCATGAATCAACTTCTCTCTGAGAAATTGTGCATGCCTTGCAACAATTCTTTACTCAACTCAAATTCTTCTTATGAACAATCAAAATTAGTATGTTTCCACCTACGCACACCTTGGGATTTCTTCTGCACTTCTTCTCAAACAAAGCTTAAAACTACTCCTCTTGATCTTCTGATTCTAATGACTTTGTCAATGCATGCCTTGCAGACACTTTGCACTCCTTGCAAACGAAATCTTCACAGTATCTCTTCTGAGATTTTGAGTCGAAACAAACTCTGTCAATGCACTTCTTGCGAACAATATGCAGTCCTTTCATAAGCTTGTGAAGAGAAACAATTGAAAATTATCTAATCCTCACAAATTCATACATCCAACCATGTAAATGCATTCATAAACACAAGAATGAGTAAATAACAGAGAATTGCAATTAAATAGAAATCCTACCATTCATTTAGATAGACACAACAACACCAGACATTTGGAACAATGCTCCTATGTTATATTCATTCAAATGATATGTACATGGGCTCATACAATACAAATAAGCTTCAACAGCTTCAACAACTCATACAACATATACAACTACAACAAATATAACAATAACTTCTACAACCCTCATCAACTCTTAACAACAACTCTCTCTAACTTTCAGCTAAATTGCAACAACCTCATTTGGGCATATAATACATATATATATACAAAAGGGCTCATAGATTTTTTCCCTCTGACTACCTGAGCACTATCCTATCGAATTAAAAGTTATCAACTACTAAATCTTAATTACAATAAAAGATTGAGGCAGATAGATAAGAGAAAGTGCTTCAAATTTGTACTTCAATCTACTGCATTAAAGAAAATACATCTCCCATCGATATCATGTGATGGATCAACCTCCAAACATTTAAGATTGTCTTTAATTTCTATCTTTTCAGATATTACATTGATATTCCATCTTTCAAATTTCAAAAACTCTTCAAAATGCACAATGGGGTGTTGAGTTGTCCTCCACTCGTGCTTTGTTGATGATGCTCCTGCATCAAATACACATCAGAGTAGGAATCATTCTAAGCCATCTAGCTTAGAGACTCCCAGGTAACATGAATATTAGATAGGGGGATTCTATGCGATAGATGTGACAGACCAAAGAACCATCCTTCGAGCAGCTTGAAACGTTTGAATAGATAGATCCAGAGAATTCAGTTAGCAGAAGTACAATCAATTGTAGTAGTGAATACTTCATGATAGTATAGTGATAAATGGGTCTGAATTATGGACAGTTGTGTAGTAGTGTCTTGGAGAATATGGACATAGATGGATTTGTAAGAGCACTTAGCAGGTTTGGCCAAATATATGACAATGGATGAGAGCATGGATTCATATATTGGTTCAGAAAGTGGTTCATATACAGAGGAACATTATCATAATGGATGAAAATTACACAGGAAATGGATCAAACAATGCTAATATATAAAAAATTGAAAGATATTTTTTTGGACACATACACTGCATACAACAATTCACATTCAAAACAAAGTAATGCTCATAAACAACACAGAAAAAACCCCCTATGAGATATGGAAAGGAACACCAACAAATGTGAACAACTTCAGAGTATTTGGAAGCAAATGCTACATCAAAAGAGAAGATGGCATAATGGGAAAGTTTGACTCTTGTGTGGACAAAGGAGTACTTCTTCGTTACTCAAGTACAACGAAATCATACAAGTGTTACAATATGAGGTTGAACAAAGTTGTGGAAAACATCAATGTAACAATTGATGAAACAAGTAGACGAGAATTAAAGGAAGATTAAAATGAATCAATGGAACAACTTTGTGAAGAAGAAATATAAGATGAAGAAGAAGTAGATGAGGAAGATGAAGAGGATCAGACAGAAGTAGAAGAGAAAGTTCAGCAAGTGCCTCCAAATACACCTAGAAAACAAGTATAGAAGAATCGTCCTTCAGAACAGATTACCGAAAACAAAGATGAAGGATTTGAGACTAGAAGAAGAATCTGTTCACCAGAACAAACACACCTACCACTCTCATCTACGATTGAACCAAACAGGTTTTAAGAGGCCGACAAGGATGAATTTTGGAATAATCCCACGGATGAAGAATTGGATCAAATAGAGAAGAATGACACTTGGGAATTGGTTCCAAGACCAAAGAATAAGAATGTGATTGGCACAAAGTGGGTATTCAGAAATAAATTGAATGAATATGGATAGGTTACAAGGAACAAAGATATATTGGTATGTAAAGGATATGCATAGGTTGAAGGAATCAACTTTGAAGAGACATTTGTTCCAATTGCCAAAATGGAAGCAATCTGATTGCCCCTAGCTTATGCATGCTCCAAGAATATTAAAGTGTATCAGATGGACGTGAAATCATTCTTTCTGAATGGGGAACTTGAAGAAGAATTCTACATTGAACAACCAGATGGATTTTAGTTGTTAAAGAACGCAGATTATGTGTGTAAAATGAAGAAGGACTTGTATGGTCTGGATTTTAGTTGTTAAAGAACGCAGATTATGTGTGTAAAATGAAGAAGGACTTTTATGGTCTAAAACAAGCTCCTAGAGCATGGTACTCTAGACTAGATAAATATCTATAGTGGGTAGGGTTCAAAAACAGAAGTACATACATCATCCTATACATCAAGGTAACTCAAGATAGTATTTTATTAATTGAGGTTTATGTTGATGATATTATTTTTAGAAGAAATGATGATAGGTTAAGCCAAAATTTTGCAAAGGATATGCAGAATGAATTTGAAATGTCATTACTCAGATAACTATCCTTCTTTATGGGTCTTCAGATATGTCAAATCAATCAAGTACTTTTTATTTCTCAAACTAAGTATATCAAAGAAATGCTAAAGAGGTTCAAAATGGAATATTGAAAACCAAATACCACTCTTATGCAAACCAATTTAAAGTTGAGAAAATATGATGATTCAAAGTCTACAGGACAGAGGCAATACAGGTCAATTATTGGTAGCTTACTATATGTGACAAAATCCAGACCGGATGTAATGTAGGAAATTGGATAGGTGGCACAATTTCAAGAAACACCAAAGGAATCACATGTATTAGCAGTGAAGAGTATTTTCAGATATCTCAAAGGAACAAAAGATTTTGGATTATGGTATCCAAAAGGAAAGGATCTATCACTTATTGCCTACATAGATGTAGATTGGGAAGGTTTCATTGATGATAGACGAAGTACCAAGGGAGCAATGTTCTAATTGGGTGAGTGTTTAGTATCATGGCTAAGCAAGAAAAAAACATCAGTATCCTTATCTACAATAGAGTAAGAGTATATTGCATAAGCAACATGTTGTACACAGGTTCTATGGATGAAACAAACTCTGATAGATATACAAGTCGAGTATGATGAGCCCATTCCAATATATTGTGATAATATAAGCACCATGAGTATATCAAAGAACCCAATGATGAACTCCAAGATGAAGAACATTCCAATCAAGTATCACTTTCTACAGGAATAGATTGCAGAGAAGAACATCAGAGTTGAATATGTGGGCACAAAAGAACAAGTGGAAGACATCTTTACAAAAATGATTCCAAGAGAAGCCTTTGAGTATTTTCGCCAGAGACTCAAAGTAATTTCTACTCCAAAATGAATTCTTTTGAATTCTTATCTTATATGTATTATATTTACATGAGGAAGCACCATAAAAAGGATAGTTCAGGTTGGGAGATCATTTTAAGGGACATTTCAGTTAGGGGGAGCAGCACTAGATGGAAAGATACCTTTCCATTGATGACAAAGGGGGAGATATTTATTAGATGCAGAGCATAGAGACATGGTTCCAAGGGGAGCGATGGTCACAGGGGAAGCATGAGTGATTTGAATTCATTATTGCATGATATGACTTCAGTATTACATCAGATTGTGTCCATCAATTCCAAAGGGGGATATTGTTGATTAATTGGGTAGGTTTTCATTGATGTCAACCCTTGAAGAAAGTCCGGTAGAGAATTCTAGTGGCACAAAGGTTTGGATAATGGAACAAAGTTTGTTTGATGTATAATGGTATGATTTTTAATATATTTGAAGATAAGACTATTCTAGATGGATAGTACATGTCATTCCATTTCCAGTGGTATGTGGCACATCACATAACTCCTCACGGTTAGAGAGTTATGGCCATGTGAAGTTGAAGAACCCTCATAAGTTGAAGAACCCTCATGAGTTGTTGTGATATGTTTGGTCGATGCACATCTTGGTGATATTGTGCATATGGTTGTGATTTGTTTTGGTATTTGATCTTGGTGAGTAGATATGATTTGGTTGATAATATTGATGAGACAAGTTATTGTGATAGGTTTTTTGGGTAGGTTTTTGTGACATGTTATTTGTACAGGTTTGGTGCATGGTTGGTCCACTTGTTTATGGTAAAGGTTGAGGTACAGGTTGATGCATGGTACATGCTGGGACATGTTATTGGTACAGGTTGTTTGGTGCAGGTTGATTGGTAGAGGTTTACATCAGTATATCTCACAGTGATAGTGTGATAGTGGTTCCATGATTCTACTTATATTTCAGGGTGGTTGGACGGGGAAAGGACAGGTGCTTATAGCCACCTTCCAGTTGTAGCCTCCTTTTGGTTGTATCCAGATAATTGGGGAGTTGAGCTTCCCTCAGGTTATATCCTAAGAAACTATGGGGTTGGATCTTCCTTCCAGTTGCAGCTGGAAAACAAAGGAAGTTGTTGCTTCCAATGATTGTAATTCTTAAAGACATATAAGAAAAAGAATTCAGTGGTTTTCTCTCACTTTGGGTTTCCACATAAAACACTGGTGTACTGTGTATGTGTGTGATTTCTCATTTGTTCATTGTTTATTTACTCTACAACTATTGGATGATAATGTTACATTGATATAACACTTGCATTTTATGGTGAAAAAGGTTTAAATTTCTCTATTACTAATTCATCCCCCACTCAGTAATCCAATAGAAGAATATGATATTGAAGAAGAAGATGATGTAGATCTAGAGAAGGAAGAATATGGGTTGACAGATGAAGAAGATGGAGAAGATGAACCAGGCATAGGAGACAATGAACCAGTTCTTGATGATGATATCGATGAAGATATGCTCGGAAATGACATTAATGATGATGATGATGAAAGCATCAATCCTTTCAACATTGTTTTTGAACCGAATGTTGATACATATGTTGACTTGAATGATCAAGAAGAAGATACAGAAGAAGGATGATACAAATGTTGTGTTAGAGGAGATATGAAACTAGATATTTTAATTTGTATGAATCATTCTCTTTAAATAATTTTGTATGTGGGTTAATTACATGTTTTTAAGTTTTATTTCATTTTTTGATATCCTATGCTACATGTTGTCAATTGTTGTTGTAATCAGTATTAACAAATGAATACTTATGGGAGGGTTGTTCGAGAAATGTTCCAATTGTTTTACAATTGATCAACTAATATTTAAAAACCAAATTAACGTATAAACCAAAATAAACTAAATTAACCTAAATTAATGATAGTAATACTCATATTGATGATACAAACATGAACAATGATAAAAAAAAGGCACGATGGAATAGAGATAAATATCAAAACAAAATGAGACATTAATTATGAATCCATACACATGTGCATGAATTGTTATAAAACACTGGAATTCATTAATGAATATATTTTCATAATGGAGGTTAGGTCATGAAAAGGGGTCAAAGAAGACATGGTTGTGTGAGAAATGAAAAGGAAAAGGTGACTAGAGAGAATACCAATTATATATAGGCACATGACCATTTTTTATTACTAGAATAAGTGTTGATTCTCGTCGACCCAACAAAGTGACCAGTTAATGGGGCCAACCTTGAAATTTTATCAATTTTTTCCTGTAGTCATTCAAATTTGAGAATCCACTGGTTTCAAGACTCGAATATTACTCATTATATACCCACATAATTGAATGGTCTGTAACTGGTTGGCCAATAAGTGGAATATGGTCAATAGCTTAGATGAGAGAAAAAATAAAAGATAATATCAAATAACTGAGGAAGATTGTGCAATTTTTTGAGTACTTGTATACCGAGTATTAGTGTGTTTTGAAAAACTTGTGATATAGTCCATAAATATTTATCGAGGTTAGGTCATGAAAATGGGTCAAAGAATACATGGTCATGTGAGAATTGAAAAGGAAAAGGTGACCAAAGAGAAGACCAACTAGATATAGGCACATGACGAGTGTTGATTACTAGAATAAGTGTTGATTCTCGCCGACCCTGCAAAGTGACCAGTTAATGGGGCCAACGTTTAAATTTTCTCAAACTTTTCCTGTAGTAATTGAAATTTTACATGGTTTCACTAGATGCATGCCTTGACAATATGGGAGGGTTTCAAGGCTCAAATGTTACCCATATTATACCCATATAAGAAAATGGTTTGTAACTAGGTGGCCAATAAGTGGAATATGGTCAATAGCTTAGATGAGAGAAAAAATCAATATATAAGATCAAATAACTGACGAAGCTTGTGCAGTTTTTTGAGTACTTGTCTATCAAGTATTAATTTGTTTTGTCAAACTTGTGATATAGTCCATAAATATATATCGATGTTAGGTCATGAAAAGGGGTCAAATAAGACATGTTCGTGTGAGAAATGATAAGGAAAAGGTGACCAAAGAGAAGACCAATTAGATATAGGCAAATGACCAGTTTTTATTAGTAGAATAATTGTTGATTCTCGTCAACCCCATAAAGTGACTAGTTAATGTGGCCAACATTGAAATTTTCTAAATCTTTTCTTGTATTCATTGAAATTTGACATGGTTGCATTAGATGCATGCCTTGACAGTATGGGATGGTTTCAAGACTCAAAGATTACTCATATTATACCCACATAAGAGAATGGTCTATAATTGGGTGTCCAATAAGTGGAATATGGTGAATATCTTAGATGAGAGCAAAAATCAAAGATAATATCAAATAACTAACGAAGCTTGTGCAATTTTTCGAATACTTGTTTATTGAGTATTAGTATGTTTTGGCAAACTTGTGATATAGTCCATAAATATTTATCGAGGTTAGGTCATGAAAAGGGGTCAAAGAATACATGGTCATGTGAGAACTCAGAAGGAAAAGGTGACCAAAGAGAAGACCAATTAGATATAGGCAAATGACTAGTATTGATTACTAGAATAAGTGTAGATTCTCGTCGACCCCGCAAAGTGACTAGTTAATGGGGACAACGTTTAAATTTTCTCAAACTTTTCCTGTAGTAATTGAAATTTGACATGGTTTCACTAGATCCATACCTTTATGGTATGGGAGGGTTTCAAGACTCAAATATTACTCATATTATACCCGCATAAGAGAATGTTCTCTAACTGGGTGACCAATAAGTGGAATATGGTAAATAACTTAGACGAGAGAAAAAATCAAAGATAAGATAAAATAATCGATGAAGCTTGTGCAATTTTTTGAGTACTTGTGTATCGAGTACTAGTGTTTTTTGACAAACTTGTGATATATTCCATAAATATTTATCGAGGTTAGGTCATGAAAAGGGTTCAAAGAAGACATGGCCATGCGAGAACTCAGAAGGAAAAGGTGACCAAAGAGAATACCAATTAGATATAGGCACATGACCAATGTTGATTACTAGAATAAGTGTTGATTCTCATCGACCTCACAAAGTGAACAGTTAATGGGGACAACATTGAAATTTTCTCAAACGTTTCTGGTCCTCATTGAAATTTGACATGGTTTCACTAGATGCATGACTTGACAGTATGGGAGGGTTTCAAGACTCAAAGATTACTCATATTATACCCACATAATTGAATGGTCTATAACTAGGTGGCCAATAAGTGGAATATGGTCAATAGATTAGATGAGAGAAAAAATCAAAGATAAGATCAAATAACCGACTAATCTTGTGCAATTTTTAGAGTACTTGTCGATCGAGTATTAGTGTTTTTTGACAAACTTGTGATATAGTCCATAAATATATATCAATTTTAGGTCATTAAAAGGGGTGAAAGAATACATGGTCATGTGAGAACTAAGAAGGAAAAGGTGACCAAAGACAAGACCAATTAGATATAGGCACATGACCAGTCTTGATTACTAGAATAAGTGTTGATTCTTGTCGACCCCGCAAAGTGACCAGTTAATGTGAAAAACATTGAAATTTTCTCAAACTTTTCTTGTAGCCATTGAAATTTGACATGGTTGCACTAGATGCATGCCTTAACGGTATGGGAGGGTTTCAAGAGTCAAATATTACTCATATTATACCCACATAAGAGAATGTTCTATAACTGGGTGGCCAATAAGTGGAATATGGTCAATAGCTTAGATGAGAGAAAACATCAAAGATAAGATCAAGTAAATAACGAAGCTTGTGCAATTTTTCGAGTACTTGTCTATCGAGTATTAGTGTGTTTTGACAAAATTTTGATATAGTCCATAAATATTTATCAAGGTTAGGTCATGAAAAGGGGTGAAAGAAGGCATGGTCATGTGAGAACTGAGAAAGAAAAGTTGACCAAAGAGAAGACCAATTAGATATAGGAATATGACCAGTGTTGATTACTAGAATAAGTGTTGTTCTCGTCAACCCCGCAAAGTGACCAATTAATGGGGCCAACGTTGAAATTTTCTCAAACGTTTCATGTAGTCATTGAAATTTGACATGGTTGCACTAGATCCATGGCTTGACGGTATGGGAGGATTTGAAGACTGAAATATTACTCATATTATACCAACATAAGAGAATGGTTTGTAACTGGGTGGCCAATAAGTGGAATATGGTCAATAGATTAGATGAGAGAAAAAATCAGAGATAAGATAAAATAATAGACAAACCTTATGCAATTTTTCGAGTACTTGTCTATCAAGTATTAGTGTGTTTTGACAAACTTGTGATATAGTCCATAAATATTTATCAAGGTTAGGTCATGAAAAGGGGTCAAAGAAAACATGGTTGTGTGAAAACTCAAAAGGAAAAGGTGACCAAAGGGAAGACCAATTATATATAGGCACATGACCAATGTTGATTACTAGAATAACTGTTGATTCTTGTTGACCTCACAAAGTGACCAACTAATGGGGCCAACGTTCAAATTTTCTCAAACGTTTCTTGTAGTCATTGAAATTTGACATGGTGGCACTAGATGCATGCCTTGACAGTATGGGAAGATTTCAAGACTCAAATATTACTCATATTATACCCACATAAGTGAGTGGTCTATAATTGGGTGGCCAATAAGTGGAATATGATCAATAGCTTAGATGAGAGAAAAATTCAAAGACAAGATCAAATAACCGACGAAGCTTGTGAAATTTTTTGAGTACTTGTATATTGAGTATTAGTGTGTTTTGACAAACTTGTGATATAGTCCATAAATATTTATCGAGGTTAGGTCATGAAAAGGGGTCAAATAAGACATGGTCATGTGAGAAATGAGAAGGAAAATGTGACCAAAGATAAGACCAATTATATATAGGCACATGACCAATGTTGATTACTAGAATAAGTGTTGATTCGCGTCGACCCCGCAAAGTGACCAATTAATGGGGCCAATGTTGAAATTTTCTCAAGCGTTTCCGGTAGTCATTGAAATTTGACATGGTTGCACTGGATGCATGCCTTGATAGTATGGGATGCTTTCAAGACTCAAAGATTGCTCATATTATACCCACATAAGAGAATGGTTTATAACTGGGTGGCCAATAAGTAGAATATGGTAAATATCTTAGATGAGAGAAAAAATCAAAGATAAGATCAAATAACTGACAAAGTTTGTGCAATTTTAGCATGTTTTGAAAAACTTTTGATATAGTCCATAAATATTTATTGAGGTTAGTTCATGAAAAGGGGTCAAAGAAGACATGGTCATGTGAGAACTAAGAAGGAAAAGGTGACCAAAGAGAATACCAATTAGATATAGGAACATGACCAATTTTGATTACTAGAATAAGTGTTGATTCTCATCGACACCGCAAAGTGACCAGTTAATGGGGCCAACATTGAAATTTTCTCAAACATTTCTTGTAGTCTTTAAAATTTGACATGGTTGCACTAGATGCATGCCTTGATAGTATGGGAGGGTTTCAAGACTCAAATATTACTCATATTAAACCCACATAAGCAAATGGTTTGTAACTCGGTGGCCAATAAGTGGAATATGTTCAATATCTTAGATGAGAGAAAAAATCAAAGATAAGATCAAATAACCGACAAATCTTGTGCAATTTTTCGAGTACTTGTCTATCGAGTATTAATGTGTTTTGAAAAAGTTGTGATATAGTCCATAAATATTTATCGAGGTTAGGTCATGAAAAGGGGTAAAAGAAGACATGGTCGTGTGACAAATGAGAAGGAAAAGGTGACCGAAGATAAGACCAATTAGATATAGGCACATGACCAGTGTTGATTACTAGAATAAGTGTTGATTCTCATTGACCCCACAAAGTGACCAGTTAATGGGGCCAACGTTGAAATATTCTCAAAATTTTCCTGTAGTCATTGAAATTTGACATGGCTTCACTAGATTCATGCCTTGAAGGTATGGGAGGTTTTCAAGACTCAAATATTACTCATATTATACCCACATAAGTGAATGGTCTGTAACTAGGTGGCCAAGTAGCCTTGTAAAAAATCAGAAGAAGCCATCGAGTCTAGGGGATGTATCATCTACCATTTCATCAAGGGTCATGGAATAATTGATCAATAATAGGGATAGGTCAAAGGATAACCTCTTATATTCCTATAGCTTGCATTGAAAAACACCCAAACACTTCAAAGTATCTTTTCATAGCCATGGTGAGAAGCATTGACACTAGAAGACCATATTGTAATGATCCACATATTTGTGCTCAATCTCTTCTTATTCATCTGGCCCAAGGTTTTTATTAGGTTAGATATGTACTCCCTAACCTCCTTATTATTTATGGATTTTAAGAATTATTTGGTGGGCCTATAATCCAACTTGAGCAAATGCAATATAGCATGCAATTGATCACCTCTTACACAATAGACATCCTCCACTTGTAGCAAATGGCATAGTTTTGCAACCCTGGCTTTCTTGTCTTCATCCTAAGATACCATTAGATGCTTTCCATGAGCCCCTCTAGTTCCTTATTCACAACATAGTTATAGTGCCCACCAAAGTTTTCAAGTTTCCTTGCATTCCCAAAAAGGCCATGGTTTTGGAAATAACATTCTCCCATGAGGTGATCCAACAAAAATCCACATGAGTCTCAGTGACAAGGTTCCATGCTATGTGGATGCAAACTCAAATTTTAAATCAATGGTGAACTCCCCTATTTATAGTATTGGAGACTTGTTTTCCTTACCTCTTTCAAAATCATTAGCTTCAAATGACCTTGGGTAGACCACTTCACTTACCAAGAAAATTTGAACTTTCTCTTCTTTTGAGGAATTTTTATTGGGCATCAAATCGTTGTCTTTAATTTACAATCACTCAACACTTTAATGTCTAGCTTCAAATATACTTCAGATTTTTCAAAAGGAAAGTCATTAAATGCAAGCAATACATTATCTTCATTAAAAAAATTATGTGAATTTTTCTGATCTTTTCTTTCTAGAACTATAGAACTATATTCAAAAAAAAAATGCTTGATGTAAGACATTCACCATACACATGTACGCTTGGTAAAGATGATAAGATTCATAAATTAGATTTAGATTTATAATAAGTCCTCTTTTCACCTTCAAACAAGTTTGTCATTTGAGTTTACAACACAATATTCTCTTTTTCTGTGTAACATTTTGCTCATTAATTTCATCTTGTAAGAGAACATACCTATAACAAATGTCATTAACCTGATTTTCCAATTCCACGGTTTATTATTCCAATGATTTGTCTTTGTCATGATTTATGTCATTGGAATCAAGAAAATGAGTTAAGGTCAAAGGGAACTTCTTCAAATATTTCTCAAGGATTTGTGCTTCTTCACAAGCCTCATTCAAGTTGGTTATTCCCTTTTGAAAAATGAAAATAACAATGGTTTTCGAAAGGGCATGCACATTACATACAAATTATTTTAGGTAGAGGCATGGTTATCATGAAGGAAATGATACATTTCACAGATTTGTGTGTTGAAGCTTCATATGGATTTTATATTCTACATGTATTCCACAAAATTCCTACCACATTTCAACCACTTGATAAGTTTTGTTGGCATAGGGTCAGACCCAAGGTTCAATGCTTCAACAATGCACCAAACAAACCCTAACTTCCATCCCTTTCGGCAACACATGTGAAGCAGATGAAATCTCACCCGAGGTAAGAGAAGGGGGGGTTGCAGGACTCAAGTGTATACAACCTAGATGGGACACAAATCTATGATCACAATACTTAATAGAGCACTTAGCAATTAACATTCATTTACCTTTTACCCTTATTCGCATCGCAGGTTAAAACCCTAATTACAGAGCAACACAGTATTCACCAAGATCTAATCATACCTAACTATCCAGCACATAGAACCGAAGTAGATCTAGCATTCATTCATATTACTAAGAAATAAGCTACTAAATCAGATGCATCTAACATACATAAAGTTTACATCACAAAGCATAATTCACATCAATAACATATCAACCAGAATGCACAAAGAAACCACAACACATGATGTACGTGGTTCACCCTAGTGTTGTAACAACCCTGGTTAAATAGTTGCATAGGGATTATTAAGTATAATTAATTAGATAATTAATTGTCCTAATATGGTTTTAGTTAAACAATGATTAGTATTAATAATAGTAATTAATTAATTAATTAATAATTAATTGTTTATAACTATTGATTGATTAATTAATCAATTAATTGATTACTTAACACATTCAATGATTTGGGTAAAGCATTAAGGGGCTTAATAAATTTAATTTAATCATTATGAAACTTTACGTATGACAGGAAAGGATA
>ML777552.1:400409-457042 GCA_009831015.1 Picea engelmannii
TCTCAAAAATAGTGAAACCCATCACCACTTTGCAGCGCAAGGGGGTCAGGTATGAATGGACAGAAGAATGTGATAGTGCATTCATTGAGCTTAAGAGGTTACTAACTAGTGCGCCAATTCTACGAGTGTCGGATATGGAAAAGGACTTCATAGTCTGCACAGATGCCTCAAAGCAAGGATTGGGGGCCGTGCTAATGTAGGATGGAGGAGTGATAGCTTATGTGTCAATGAAGTTGAAGAAACAAGAATATCTATACACAACTCATGATTTAGAGTTTGCAGTTGTAATGCTAGCTCTGAAACTTTGGAGGCACTATCTTGTGGGGCGAAACTTTGAGCTCAAACGGACCATCAAAGTTTAAAACATCTCTTCACTCAAAGGGATCTGAATGCCAAGCAAAGGCGATGGAGTGAGTTTATGAGTGAGTACTATTTTGGTATTTCATACATCAAAGGAAAGGAAAATGTGGTTACATATGCCTTGAGTAGGAGGCCACGTGTCTTCTCCTTGATACCCTTAAAAATCAATTTGAGGGAACATGTGTTGACGCAACTCCAAGAAGACAGTTGGTATTTAAAGGTTACCTCAAACCTCCAGAGTGGGATGTAGTTAGATCTAAAGTATGAAGGATATAGTTTGGAAGAAGATGGACTATTGAGATATCAGGGAATGATGTACATCCCTGAAAATGGGGATATTCGAAGCATCATACTGAAGGAAGCCCATAAAGCACTTTATTGTGCACATCCGGGTGTGAAGAAGATGTATGCAGACATGATGAAGCTTTTCTTCTAGTAGGAATGAAGCACGATGTAGTCCATTTCATCACCAAGTTCCTAGAGTGCCAACAAGTGAAAGTCGACCACCATCACTTGGTAAGCCTCCTACAACCACATGATGTTCCTATGTCCAAATGGGAAGTCATCTCTATGGATTTTGTTGTGGGGTTGCTGCTCACATCTCATAGACACAATTCCATTCTTGTGATAGTTGATAAGTTAACCAAGAGTGCTCATTTTATTCTGGTTAGAGACACTTACGATGTCACTGATGTGGCACGTGTGTTTGTAAATGAGGTTATCTGTTTGCACGGGATACCTAAGAAGATCATTTCAGATAGGGACTCCATATTCACTTCTAGGTTTTGGACAAGTTTACAGTCAGCGTTAGGAACTCAGTTGAACTTAAGCACAACTTATCATCCTGAAACATATGGGAAAACTGAGAGAGTAAATAAAGTCATGGAAGACATGCTTAGGATGTATGTCATGGATAATCAAACCCAGTGGGAGAAGTACCTACCTTTGGTAGAGTTCGCCTACAATAACAGTTTTCATAGCTCCATCAGAATGCCACCCTACGAAGCCCTGTATGGAAGGCCATGCAGAACATCGTTGAGATGGGATAGACTAGAAGACCGAGTAACAGTTGGGCCAGAATTGATTCAAGATATGGAGGAACATGTGATTTATATTAGGCAGAGACTAAAGGAAGCACAGGATAGGAAGAAAAGTTATGCGGATGCACACAGGACCGACCGAAGTTATGAAGTGGGAGACCAGGTTTTCATTTGTATCAGGCCTAATAAGAGGACCATACGGTTCAGGAAGGGGAAAACTGTGTCACCTCAATTTATAGGACCATTTAGAATCCAAGAGAAAATTGGACCCGTTGCCTATCGTCTTGTACTGCCACCCCACTTGCATAAAACACATAATGTTTTTCATGTATCTGTTTTACATAATTATGTTGTTGATGAATCACATAAACTAAATTGGAAGGAATTGCAGGTATCGGACGTGGGAACTCTCACGGTAGAACTATTACGCATATTGGACCATAGAGTCCGACAACTCAGGAACCGTCTGGTAGACCAAGTTAAGGTCCAATGGGACAAGTATAGTCCAGGATCTACTACTTGGGAAGACGTCGAGACTTTACGACGAGACTATCCCTCACTTTTTTGACCACCTCAAGAATATGTTTCTCGAAGGTTGGGTGTATGTAACACCACCTTTTGACTTAGACAGCTAGGATTACCTGAGGCCTATATACTTTTATTTTCTATTCACAGTGAAACTATTAAATGATACACTTGAACTTTTAAGACGTATGAACCTTTATGAATATTTAAATATATTTGGATAATGATGGATACAATGTGATATATTGTGAGAATGTAAATTTTATGAATATTTAAATGTTATTGATGATGATGGATATAATGTGATCTACTATGTGAATGTAAATTTTATGAATGTTTAAATGTTATTGATGATGACGGATAAGATGCGACATATTGTGTGAAGGAGAATCCTATGAATATTTAAATGCTATTTGAATGATGATTGAATATGATGCAATCTATTTGGTAAATGATAATTTTATGAATGGGTGTCTAAATTGAATTATGGGATATTATGAGATCTATTTCTAACTTGAAAAACTTTGATGTTAAGTTGTTGGTACACAGATACTGAATTGCAATGATGGTTGTATGTGATTACATGATGATAATGCATAGAAATGTATGAGTTTGTGTTACAGACTAATCTGCAGGTTATGGGATATGAAATAGCCAAGGGATAATGATGATGAAAGTGGATGTCATGACCACTAGCCGGGAAACATTATGGTATGAATATTTTTATGTGAAATTATATTGGCTTGGAGGAATTGCTATGATATGTGGACCAGTGCAAGAATTCAGGTGATGAGACTGCCCAAAACCGAATAAACGATGACAAAAATCCCAGCAACACGGTGCCACTATATATTCCATTGTAGGGTGTGGACCCTAGTTATGATTAGGAGGGGTGGAGGCATTTCCCACCGTGTATCCTTCAAAACCTGAAGTCATGGGAGGACGGTGTTAGTTCACGCTCCCCTAGACATGTGATGATGATTGTCAGTTGCCTGCTGGGGAATCTTGGTCAAGATAGTGACACTTCCGCTTACGGGTTCTATTTGGAGTTAGGTCAATATAGTTCACGCTCCAAGATAGTCCAGCAGAGGAAGGATAGGAATGAATATGGAAGTAAGTTAGGGAGGAAGGATGAGTAGAAATAGTTGAGAAAGTATGGAGATTTGTCTGATGGTGGAATTTATTGTTTTTCCCTTCTAAAAAGAAAATGTGTATATATGAATATTCATAATTACGTAACTAAACCATAGTTGTCTAAATAAAATTGTTGAACTAGATAATTGTAATTAAAGGATTTCACAAACATTTCATTGGTTTATTGTCTTTTATAAAAGACTAGTCTTGTTGATTGGATTGGATGCATACATAAATTACTATAAGGGTGATAGTTATTGATTATTAGTACATGCATGAGACTTGTATGCACTAGCTACACATGCATTTGTTGTACATGTACACTAGTATGAATGAGTTTCTTGGTTTACTTACTAATAATGTCGGTTAATTGTTATGAATGTGTGAACCATGTCTCTTTTCCTTTGTATCATGAGATACCTTAACTTCGGGACGAAGTTTCCTGAAGGGTGGGTGTATGTAACAACCTTGGTTAAATAGTTGCATAGGGATTATAATGTATAATTAATTAGATAATTAATTGTCCTAATATGGTTTTAGTTAAACAATGATTAGTATTAATAATATTAATTAATTAATTGTTTATTAATTAATTGTTTATAATTGTTGATTGATTAATTAATCAATTAATTGATTACTTAACACATTCAATGATTTGGGTAAATCATTAAGGGACTTAATAAATTTAATTTAATCATTATGAAACTTTACGTATGACAGAAAAGGATAAGATAATAAAGGAAAGGATAAGATAATAAAGAAAAGGGGATAAGGTAATAATGGGGAGGATAAGGTAATTAATGGAGGATAGGGAGTTGGTTAATGGGAGGAGATATGACGGGGAGGATTCCTATGGGAGAGGATTATGAAAAATTGGGAGGAAAGGACTGCATGCTGGCTGTTGGATATTTTTTCTGGTTTTGGGGGAGTTTGGTTTTGAGGTTTTGGTGAACCATTACAGGGGGCACCGGGTTGCTGGGGGTTTTGGGCACAGGGGCCAGGATTCCTTACGATATTCTGGAGCTAGGGAGCCGAACAGGCTACTCCTAGCTGGCTGGGTGGTTAGTCTGTTTGGGCAGGGTTTTGTCAAAGCAGCAGGTTGGGCAAGGCAACAGGGAGGACAACCAGATAAGCGAGAGTTTAGCATCAGGAAGAGGTATTTTATTTATGGATTTGCTGAGTTATGTAATGATTATGTAATTTATTTTCATGATGTAAACAAATTTAATTTCTACCAAATATTATATGCTTATATGATGATAAATGAATTATTTACACACTGAAAGAAATTCTATGTTTAATTGTATGAAATGTTTAGGCTTAATTAATTGAGGTCACTACAAGTGTGGGGTTACGTCCACCAACTCCTCTTCTTTTTTATTATCTCCTTCCAATTTTCTTACATGCACATAGCCCCAAAACCAACTCCACATAGGACAACAGATCTGTGCGCACCTCTCTAGATCTTCCTTCCCCAAGCTTGGCACAACACATGTCCTTCTTACAATCACTTGGACTTAGCTATGCAAGTATCAAAACGATTTTGCACAAATCCAACTATTCATGCACTAAGCCGATTATTTACTAGTTATAACTTGTTATTTCTTACATCGCCTAGCTTTCTATTTATACATTGCAAAAGGGGCCTAAAAATGGATAAACCCATGGGCATACATCCCATACCCATTACATAAACCCTAACACCCAAAAATACCACAAAAGTGGGCGAGATCCCATGATCTTTGCTTCGCCTAGGCACTTCATCTTCGACCAACCTGTCGAAGTCCCAAAAATGGTCAAACATGACCAAGGTTCTCCAAAACTTGGTCAAGGGCCAATAGGCCCCCAACACTCACCTGTGACTCATCTCAAGTCACTCTGATCTGGGAAATTCTTCTTTGAAAGCCTCAAGCTTGGATCAAGCTACTTCGACCTACTGCTTCGCTAGAGCTTCCTACTTGGCGAACTCCTGAATGACGTTCTTGGTGACCGGTCCTTCCAAGCATTGTTTCATCATGGTGACCATTTGTTCTAGTTGTGCACCTCGTCCTTCAATCTCTTCAAAACGTTTGTAGGATTTGTCCTGCATTGGCTAGAGTCTCTGGGTCACTTCCATGACTCTACTCTAGATAGCATTGACATGTTTCTAGACCATGCACACCTCTTGTGACCTTTTCATATCCTTGAATGTTGACAGAAGTTTCAGTTGTGCTTGCACTACTGATGCGTGTTGCTTCGCTTTCTGGAGTTGGGCTTCTAATGTTCTTAGTTTTGGGTCCTCTCCAAGGCGCTTGTAGGTCTGCACACTTCGATTAATGAGTTTCTTTCATTATAGTGCCAATGACTTGATTCTTTCAAATGTTCTCCGAGCAGTTTCTTCCCTTTGGTCTCGCACTTCCTGTGGAGTGATTGGCACTGCTTGTAATTCTAATTATTCTACTCTTTGTTGAAGTTGTTGAATGGATTCAGCGATCTTCCCATCTTGGCTCTCCATTTTCTCTTCTTCTATATGTGCTAGGCTTGGCATAGAGAAAATTTCTCTATTGACTGCTTCCTTAACTCCCATCTGATCTGCAAGTAGCTATTATTTTTCCTTCTGGATCTGCGCTCTATCCTCTGCAAACTTCACCTAGAGGTCATATTTCTCTTGTTACGCAAGCTGACGTTGCTCTAGGGCCTCCTCCTTTGATTTCTTTACTTCTTTGGTGGCCTACTCTTTTTCCTCCTAGACATGACGAAGGTGAGCCTTTGTCGCATATTCTAATTTGCGTAGTTGGGCAGGATCATCTCCCACTTCTATACCTTTTCATGATGATGGTGTAGTAGACATTGTGTGGTTGGAGTAGAGGGCTTGTTGTACCTCTTTCAACTCTGCCTCAATCTGTCATACATTTTCTCTTGATTTTCTTCATTGTGCTGCCAAATATCCTCTGATGTGTCTGTTACAGTGGTGATGATGAGATTAATTTCATCCAAAGTAAGCACAATATGTAGCTGGGGCTTACTGGATCGTGAATTCTTCCATACTGAAGGTTTCTTTTGGGAAACCTTTGTTTTCTTGGATTACTCAGTCTCTGTAAGGGGATATTTAGGCAGTATAACGTCACCCTGTTCCTATTTGTTTTCTTCCCCTTCATTCTCTTCATGATCTACTTCATCATCTCCTCCTCCTCCTGGTGACTCTGGTGTAGTTTCCTTTGATGTGTTGTTCATTTCCTATACTTCTTCCTTTTGTTGCTGCTAGGTCCATCATACTCTTCTCGAGTGACTACAAGAATTCTGATGAGGTCAGGGTCAGAGAGTTTTGTCTGTTTGACTGGGACAAGGAATTATGTAGGCCATTCCTTGGTTATTTCTTCCATGTCCTCCTCTATGAGTTTATAATATGATTGGAGCTCTTCCTTGTGTTCATCTCTACGTGCAGTGATATAAATGAAGTGTCTATCTGCGTGGAACTTTGCAAGTGGCCTGAACCTGTGTAGAGTATCAACGTCATGCAAGAGAAGGATTTAATGGCCTTCTTCAGCTGCAGATAATAGGTGTGAAACACCGCGTTGGACTTTCATTGTTTTTCCATGTCTCTCGAATACCAAAGGGTAGTAAACCTCACGGCCAGGGGTTTAGATGACTCGACTTCAGGGAAGGTGGCTCCTTCCGGCATCTCCTAAGAGATGAAGGAAATGAGAATCAACAACCAACTAAAGTGAAAATCATATCCCTAATCTTGCGCTTCATGACAATCTTGCTCCAACTGGTTGATGAGGTAACTCGTCCAGTTCATCTGCATTCCTTCAACACATTTTCCTATGAGGTTGACAACAAACCCCGTGACCTATGTTGGTCTATTCTTCCTGACGATATTACCAGCGATCAACTAGAGAGCTAGGTGAACTGTGCCATTTTGGATGGAGTTTACCTTGTATCCCTTCTTCCCCTTCTCTACATCGTTGTAGGTGTCCTTTATTCGTTGCGCCAGGGTGTGATCTGCAGCCTTCCCTAGGTAAAAATCATATGGGTTCGGTCCTTGCATGCTTAATCCGGTGATCCAATGGATGAGCAATGGATCTACAATGATGCACCTATCCAACCATAGGTAACCGCCATGGTAGCAAGACAGGAGGAGTTTAACGCATGCGTTAACCTTCTGATGTACGTTGAAGTGTGGTATCTTCATCACATTAAGGATTGTGGACCTTGCGATGTCCATGTTCGACGACTAGGGGAATATCTTTGGCTTCTTCCTCATTTTCTTGGTTAAGTACTTATGTGGGGCAAGCATTCCATAATTCTTGAGATCTCCTAAGTTGAAATCACTAATATTGAGCGTCAAAATTTGTCCCAACTATGATACAATTGTGTGTATCCCCTTTAGGAGGTATGCAGTGATCAGTGTATAGTATAAGTCTCTCGAGACACTATCACAACTAACCGTGCCAGCCAAGGGTGGGATATAGTCAGGCATGATTGATGGGATGAGATTTTCATTCACCAAGTCATCGCGATGCCTACTCCGCTTCTCTGTCGCAGTTCGGGAGGGTCCATATCAACATGCAGTCGATGGAGAGGCTTGCAATCCTATTTTCGATGAGGCATGTGCTCCTGCAGATGTGACCTTGTTCGCCATAACATCTATTAGAATTTATTCCATGGACTTTTCCACTACATTGCGTTCGCCCAAAATGCACGCTCGTATCAAATATTTCGGGTAGGAGAAAAAACACTCAAGGTAGCTGAATGGGTGGCGAGGTCTAAATAAGAACAATGCGATAATCAGTTCTCTGTGGGCTTGGGTAATCACAATTTTCAAAAGTGTCCCCGGTGAGACATTCGACAGATTTAATAGATAATGTTCGCAATGGATTCCTCCAATGGTAGGAATGCCTCAACTCATCCATTATGGCGTGGTCTCAATGGTCCCATGGTGATATTTCTGGCAATAACTACGTTTCTAGTCGTTCTGGAGCATCGTTATAATGGTTGGGATGCCTCCAACGGTCATATGGCTTCACAATGGTGAAGTGTCAGTCTACATTGTTTTTCTATTCCAGCGAGGTTCAATTTTTGTAACATTTCTTTCTGCGAAGTCTTCTCTGGAACTTCCTGCAATTTTTATAACTTTTATTTCTTCTTGTTGAGCTTTCTAGCCTTCTTTATTGTGATATGAGTCATTGGATTCCTCTTTCCATTTTTATTCTTATATGTTCTTAGTATAGTAACTTCGCACTGCTGAGGATATTTTACAGGGTTCAAGGGTAATACTTCTTTTGTTACTGTTTCTACAGTAGGTTCTCTTCTCTCCTGCATGGACAAGTTCTTTAAGCCTTCTTGTGTTCTTTCAACTTCGACAACCAGGTCTATGGCCCTTAGTTTCTTCGACTTGTCCTCATTTTCTTTGATTAAGAGTTTTATTTTCCTAGCCATGAAATCTCTTAATTCTTGCTTTTTTCTGTTCTAGCGCTTCCTCTTCTTCTTTCCTTCGGATTTGGTCTTTCTCAATCTAGGTTCTTCCTAGAAAAAGAGCACATGGGGCGTTGTTATGAACAAACTTAACGACCTCAAATTCTTCTTTCGTCGATGCTCCATGAGAAACCATAGGTACATGGGTAAGTCGTCCACATAGAGTTATCATCTTTCCTTTAAAAAATCCTATTCCTCCCAATGAAGGAACCATAGCAGGCTTTCCAAAAATTTCCCAAGTACTTTCTGTCATAATGTTAACCTATGTTTTCTCATCCAAAACCCAGTCTATGTCGAAGTCTCCTATTCTTGTTTCTATGCACTCCTTCTCTTTTAAGATCTCTGATAAGCTGATGTCTCTATGATCATTCAATGTTTCTTTCATATTCAATAATATAGTCTCTGATTCTTTCTGGTGTTCTATCATATTCTTAGTCTCATGGTTTTCTTGTCTTATATTCATCTTTTCAACTTTAGCAATCATTATAGGGAAATACAAAACTTCATGGTCAACAACAGATACAAATAGGGCCTCTACCAGGTCATTCCTTAACAAGATGTCCTGGTCTTCTGCAACTATAACAAATAGTCAATCCTCTCTTTTTCTTAAATGATCCCCAACCTTTCTTGTATTTCACACTGGTATCATAGTGATGAACCTGCAAAAAAATATCTTTATGATCATGCATCCAATTGTTAGTCCACACATTCTATCTATGCATAGGAATAGCATATCTTTAACTATTTCTATCAAATCTATTGATTTCATATCTTATTTCTTCTATTTGTGCCCTAGTTTTCAAACTAGGACAAAATCTATCAAACATACCTAGATCCATTCTTTCGAAACAAAAGTTTCCACTTATCTTACCTTTATCAGAGTACAAAGATTTAAGATCTTACCTCTTTTCTTCAGATATGCTTCCCTTCTTAGCACAGATCTTCACAATTCAAGTAGAATATTGTGCACTACAACAACAGATCTACGCATGGAGATTTCTCTTTTCCTCAGTTTCCATCAATCACAGTTTCAGGCTTTGGCAACAAAACCATTTGTTGGCACAGGGGAAGGCCCGGGGTTCAATGATTCAACAGTGCACCAACAAAACCCTAACTACCGACCCTTTGGGAAACACCTACGAAGCAGATGTAGTCTCACCCGAGGTAGGAGAAGGGTAAGTTGTAGGACTCAAGTGTCTACAACCTAGTTGGGAAACAGATATGTGATCACAATACTTAATAGAGCACTTAGAAATTAAGATGCATTCATATTTTACCCTTATTCACATTGAAAATTAAAACCCTAACTACAAAACATCGCAATATTCATGAAGCTCTAATAAGATCTATCTATCCATCACATAGAACGAAAGTAGATCTAGCATTCATTCATATTACTAAGAACTAAGCTACTACATCAGATGCATCTAACATACATAAATATTATAGCACCAATCATAAGTCACATCAATAACATATCAACAAGAATGCACAAATCAACCACAACACAAGATATACTTGGTTCACCCCAGTGTCAGGCTACGTCCACCAACTCTTCTTATTATTTATTATCTCCTTCCAATCTTCATACATGCACAGAGCCACAAAACCAACTCCGCATAGGACAGGAAATATGCGTGAACCTCGCAAGATCCTCCTTCCTCGATCTTGGCATAGCACAAAACCTTCTTACAATCACTTGCACTTAGCTCTGTAAGTCTCAACATGATCTTGCACAAAGCCAACTATTCATGTGCTACGTCGATTATTAACTAGTTACAACTCGTTATTTCTTACATTGCCTAGATTTCTATTTATACATTAAAAAAGGGGACCAAACATGGATAAACCTATTACTGGACATCTGAGAGGGGGGGTTGAATTAGTTGTTACCAAGCTTAAACAATTATTCTCATTTTAAACTATTTATAGAGAAATTCATGAAAATCACAATAATGCAGGGAAGTAAGCAATAGAACATTCAACATCATTCACACACATGAAATACACAGAGACAAACATTTCCTAAGGAAACCCATAAAGGGTAAAAACCTCTTATTCTTTATACCATAAGTAATCTTCACATTATGTACATTATCATACTTATGAGCTCCAACTCATTGTGAGGCTACAACCTCTATTTTGCAAGATGCAACTTGTTGAGAGCACCAACTCTCTGTTTTCTCTAGCACCTACTAGAAGGAAGCACCAAATCCCTGGTTTCTCTAACACTCAATAGAAGGAAGCAACTACTCCCTGGTTTCTCTAGCACCCACTAGAAGGAAGAAACAACTCCCTAAGTGTTCCATCACCAACTGGATGGAAGCACCAACTTCTAGTCACATAGGCACCAACCTATATAACAAAGAACCAATGTTCTCCCTTGCACCACCCTGCCACCCTGGGTTTTTTGGCTGCATCCAGATGGAAGCTACAACTCCCTATGTTCAAGCACCCACTTGAACCTCTGAGGAAAATAGTCCTCCCTAGTACCTCCCAACCACCATGAAATATAAATATTTTCTACAGAAACTTATTACAATGATATAGTGTTCATCAATGGCTTACCAGACTCATCACTGTTATGCTAAATTGCCATGTTATGCCTGCATCAATGTCTTCCTTCTTGCATCCTTTTGAGATTT
This sequence comes from Picea engelmannii, assembly GCA_009831015.1. Taxonomy (NCBI): domain Eukaryota; kingdom Viridiplantae; phylum Streptophyta; class Pinopsida; order Pinales; family Pinaceae; genus Picea; species Picea engelmannii. The sequence continues at coordinate 411,571 of ML777552.1, forward strand.
CTGATCTTATTCTCTGTCTCTGCATGCACACCTCAAATTTCTCTTATTTTCTCAGATATGCATCTCTGTTCTTTTCTTCTTCTATGCTTCATCTCCTGCACATCATGCTTCTACATGCATGCATCACTCACAACAATAGCATCATCGATCTCTTATTTATTCTTCCTTTTTATACTCTTTGTGCATATTTTGCATGCATTCAATCCTCTGCCTGATCATCATCACCATTCTACAACTTCTCTCGTGGTTATCAATAGGTGATCATCATCACTAGGCATTATGCAGAGATTCCTTACCCTCTCTAGAAGTTTAGACTCTTCGTCCTCTCTTGCCTCTGTCAATACTCTCTATGATCAGTCTTCATTGCACTGGTATATGCCTCAAGACTCTTCATCTCCCCTGGCAGTCACCCTACAGCTCCTCGAATTCTCTGGCAATCCAGACTCTTCTTCCTAGCCATTACAAAGAGAACCTTCGCACATTCATGCATTTTTCGCCTTCTCTCTTCCTGAGGAAAACTTCACAGTGGTCGTTTAGCCTTTCTAGCTAAGCCCTTTCCTTTCACATGTGGCCCCAGGCAGTGACCACAACCTAATAAAAAATGAATTTCGCAATTTCACATATTGTGAATTCCTGTTGCAAGGCATCTCAACTCTCCAAGTCGCAATCTCCGAAACCCTGAAAAGGAGTTTAGCTGGACTGACTCCTTCCCTTCTCGTGACCATAGGCTATGACCAAGCACTTATACATAAATCACTTTCGCAACTTGTGATTTTGGGAATACTTTGATGAGGCATCTCGACTCTCCAAGTCACGATCTCTTAAACCCCAAAAATGAGCTTAGCTTCTCTAGCTCTTCTCTCTAGTGTGACCATGACATATGACCATTGGCTAGTCGTTTGAGCGCTTCACTCTTCAGATCAACAGTCGACTATCCATGGTGATTGTATGAATATCCTCCACCCTGGAACTTTATCTTTAGGAACTTTGGGGGAGTTTTGATGCTAAAAATCCCGAAACTAAAATCCTGGAATGACGTCACTCGATGACATGACATGATCTGTGTGGCTGCCACGTGTCACTCAAAATTGTGATTTCCAGGTTCCTGAAATGTCGAATCATCTTGAAACTTGTCGTTGTCTAATTGTGCCACATGTCATTGCTGACGTAGTCTTCCAGTTATCCTTTCTAACGTGGTCTGCCACATTCACCTCCTGGATCTGATGGCCCAGATTCATCCTTGATCCAACGACTAGGATTATTTCACGATTTCGCATATCGCAAGTTTGAGAGGTTAGGGAACCCCGTTCCTTTGACCTTTCATTCAGTGAAACACTTATCTTTAGCCACATGTCCTTGGATCGACAGTCCATATTTTTCCTCGATCTGATGGCTCAAATCATTTTGCCATTTCACGTTTCGTGAGTTGGAACAATAGATCACCTCGTGCCTTTGACCTTTCAGTCAGGGAAATGCCAAACTTTAGCCATGTGTCCTCTGGATCCAATGATCCATGACTATCTTTGATTGATGGCCAGGATTCCTTCACATATTTGGAGTGTTGGATGACTCCTGGGATTATCCTCCTTGCAACTCTACTAGATCTAACGACTTCTAGTCCTTTGTATTAACTCCAAATATGGCGGCCCAGATCTTATCGTGATTTCACATATCACGAGCTGCAAGGATAGAGCACTTACTTCCTTTGAATTTCTAGTCAGTGAAATGCCAATCACTCGCCATGTGTCCTTCTTGAAGATGGACGATCCTCCTACTTTCGGGATTTTGTAGGCCCGCTTCATCTTGCACGTAAAGATCGTGCTCCTTATTATGGATCCAACGATGGACAGCCTTTGGGCTCAGATTTGACGCATGAAAATTGTTCTCTTCTATCGCGTTCTCCTCCTGTCTGAATTAAGATCCGACGGTCATCGAGAATTCTGAATGGGATCCAATGATCACTTTTTCTCTTCATTGTTACGCTTCTGATCTTGCCATGCCATCATTGCTCCTGATCGTCCTTTCTTGCATCTTTTCCATCGTTGTCTATGCCATCATCATTGTTGATCTTCCTTGCTTGCATGTTTTCCATCATTGTCTCCCAACTGTAACCCTACAAATGTCGCTATTGTTCTTGCATGTAACCATACCATCATTTTTTTTGTTCTTGCCATCAATGACAAGCACACTCATCCTGTAAACTTGCCAACAATATCCCCCTTCGGCATTGATGGCAACGTTGAACAGTTGTGTAATCTGTTTGGACCTCCAACTGTAGCATCCGGTCCGGACCACTCCTTTTCTCCCCCTTTGAAATCAATGTCAAAGAAAACATGCTCCCCCTGAGCTGTTGCAATATGTTTAGGAGGTGTTAGATATTTAACCAACACAAACTCCCACTGACAGGATGGACTCTCTTATTTGAGTCCTGTAGAATATTTGTATCTAAACTAGAGTCTTCTCCTTCTTATTCCTGGACCTGTTCATCGTTAGCTTCAATTGTATCCTCTGTAGAATACTCAATATTTCTCACCTCTCTTACTGGGACTCCTTCATCAACCTTTTCTTGTCATAACCGGATGACTCCCCCTGTCACTGTTCTCTCTCTGCTTCTGACTATTCTCCTTTTTTTTTTTTCTAAAAGGTTAGCTTTCCCTGACAAGGTATTTCCTCTTGTTATCTCTACGGGACGTCATGTATATAATTTTGTACATCAAAATGTTCCTGCTACAAATGCCATTGTCCTACTGGAACACTGCGCAATTGTAGCTTGTACTTTTTAAACAACCCTTGGATCTCCCCATTGATTCTCATCGATCTCTATTACTGCAATTTCATTTTTATTCCATGATGCCTACAATCCAAGGCTTTTTTGACCATATTCAATCATAGGAAAAAAACGCTACAACCACTCTCATACCTGCTTTTCGTTTTCACAGATGAAGGACTTGTATTAGGTTTCTTAGGAGTACTAATTTCTTCCTTGTTGTATCCAATACCATATTTTTCATTTGGTGATCTCTGACTATCCGAGAGCTTATCCAGGGTCATGGAGCTATTCAAGAACTTGCTTTGGGTGTTTGAATTCTCAACCTTAAAAAAATATACTTCCATATTATCACATGATTCTTCTTCTACTTCTTCCATGGGATAAATGATAACTGAACATTCTTTTATTGTATCTGGATCTTGTTTTTTACTTGCAGGGGAGGATTCAATATCAACATTCTTGTTTGTCCTTATGCTTTTAGCCACCACTTGTCCTGAGTTTACAGAATTTATCTTACAGTCTTTGGAATTGACCACCTCTTTACATCCTCTATCACACATTTGACTTACATTGAGCAAATTATGTTTCAGCCCATCTTCAAGCAGAACATCATGGGCATCTCCTTTGCCATTACTCAAAATCACCATCCCTTTATCCTTGATTTTACCTGGTTCATCATTTTCAATGATCTCATTTCCTGTTTTTATTTTACTTATAGGCATAAGCTTATCCTTCTCTCCATTCATGTGCTTGGAACATCCATTGTCTATATTCCCGGAGGCCTTTTGTTTTTGAGTTGAAAATGCTAGACCACATTTTCCACTATTTTCCTTTTTCCCTATGTTGGCATTTCTAGCTAAGAGCTTTATCCTTGGATTTTTTTTGTAATTATTCAAATGGCAGTTTGTAGCTTTGTGGCCGAAGTTATGATAGTTATAGCATTCAATCTCATTGTTCAATAGGTCAAAGTGATTGTTGTAATGTTGTCTACTCATTGGTTGTTCATTATTTCTTGACCTCCTCAGTTGCATGTCTCTAAACTTAATTTGACTATTTGAAATATGTGGTTGTGTGTTACTTGGATGTCTCATTCTTTGTTGTGGAAGACATTTATACCTTGGGAATATTGATTTCTCATGTCTAAATCTTAAGGAATAATTTACAATTTTGTGGCCAAAGTTAGAACAGTAGAAACAATATCCAGAGAAAAAATCCTTGTACTTGGAAAATGGTTGTCTTCTTTTAGCAGGTTGATTTCTTCCATGTTGATGATTTCCTTGAGCAGAGGGTGCATTATTTATTTGGTCTACAGATTTAGTCCTGGCACCTTTTTCTTTACTCCTCCTGGGTGACTGATTATCTTCCTTTGTTTTTGCAGGTTTGTTGTTGTCATTGGTTGTATATTTGACAAACTTGATGGATTCTTTGTTGCTTGGCTGACCACTACTTGATCCCTCTTCATAACCCAAACCAGTTTTCATCTTTGGATTCCTTTGTTGATTCAGAATGGTGGCTAATCCTTCTGAGGCTTTGATACTTGACAGATTTTGATGATATAAGGCTTGAAACTTCTCCAACTCTTTCCTAGTTTTCACTACTTCTTCTTCCAGAGCTTTACATAATGACTTCTTTTCTGATAACTATTGTTTCAAAATGTCCTCGATTTTCTTTGCCTCTTCTAATTCCACTTTCAGCAGGGAAAAGTCTTCATCAGGTTGTTTACTATCTTTCTCGAACTATATCAACAATTGTTTTTGCTTTCTGTTCTTAAGTCTAAGTTTGTCAATCTCTTCCAAAGCGTTGGTCATATCTCCTTCCAAGTCAACCACAACTTCTTTATCATTAGCATCACATCCTGTGATTTTATTATCATAATCCTCTTTGGCCATAAGGATGAATTCATTTACCTTATCTTCACAGGAAGAGTCACTATTGTTGTCTTCTGAAGAGTCATCATTGTTTACACATAAACTTTTCTTTTTATCAAATCTTTTGGATTTGTACTTCTCTTCACCTTCAGAGTTCTGGTCCTTGTTCTTGTGTGGACACTTATTTGCAAAATGACCTATCTTACCACAGTTGAAACATTTGAAGGGAATCTTAGCTTGGTACTTGCCTGATCCTTTCTTTACTCTTCTCACAAATTTTTCTTCAATTTCATCAGACTCAGAATCCTCATTCTTGTCTACTTTAAATGATGCTTCTCTAGAGGTGGGTTTATCTTTAACTATCCTCATTTCATATGCCATCAACGTTCCTAGAAGTTGATCAAAATCCAAAGCCTTTAGATCATTAAGTTCTTCTATAGCTGAGACCTTTGGGTTGAACCAATCTGGCAGAGATCTCAAAATTTTCTGAACTAAAGAGGGTTCCTCAATTTTTTCACCAAGTGATTTCATTGCATTTACTAGTTCTCCAACTCTCAGAAAGTATTCCCCAATAGTTTCATCTTCTTTCATATGTAGTTGTTCAAAATCTACTCTATACGTTTGAATCTTGGCATCTTTTACCTTCTCATTAGCTTCATAACTACTATTGATTTTGTCCTACATGTCTTTGGCAGTTTCTAAATGCATAACTTTTACAAATTCTACTTCTACAAGCCCACTTAGAATAGCATTCATAGACTTAGCGTTGAATCTAAATTCTATCTTGTTGTCCTTGTTAGCTAGTAAAACTGGCTTTACATAACCAGTCTCTACCACATCCCATACATCTGCACCTAATGCCATTATGTAGGTTCTCATCCTAACTTTCCAGAAGGCAAAGTTTCTTACATTGAACACATGGGCCTTATTGGTTGAAGTTCCTTCATGGCTTGACATGTTTAATCTCTAGGATCTACCTTTAGATAAAAGGAACCTGCTCTAATACCAATTGTTCGACAACTGAGAGGGGGGGGGTTGAATAAGTTGTCACCAAGCTTAAACAATTATGCTCATTTTAAACTCTTTACAGAGCACTTCATGACAATCACAATAATGCAGGGAAGTAAGCAATAGAACATTCAAAATCATTCACACACATGAAATACATAGAGACAGATATTTCTTGAAGAAACCCATAAAGGGTAAAAACCTCTTATTATTTATATGATAGGTAATCTTTACATTATGTGCATTATCATACTTATGAGCTCCAACTCATTGTGAGGCTACAACCTCTGTTTTGCAAACTGCAACTTGTTGAGAGCACCAACTCTCTTTTTTCTCTAGCACCTACTAGAAGGAAGCACCAACTCCCTGGTTTCTATAGCACTCACTATAAGGAAGCACCTACTCCCTGGTTTCTCTAGCACCCACTAGAAGGAAGAAACAACTCCCTAAGTGTTCCAGCACCAACTGGATGGAAGCACCAACTTCCATCCACACGGTCAACAATCTATGGTTATTGGACGACTATCCTCCACCCTAGAACTTCATCTTTTGGGACTTTGGGGGAGTATTGATGCTAAAACTCCCAAAACTAAACTCTCAGAATGACATCACTCGATGACATGACCTGATCCATGTGGCTTCCATGTGTCACTCAAAATTTTGATTTCCAGGTTCCTGAAATGTCGAACCATCTTGACACTTTTCGTTGTATGATCGTGCCATGTGTCATTGTTGACGTAGTCTTCCACCTGTCCTTTCTGACGTGGTCTAGCACATTCACCTCCTGGATCTGACGGCCTAGATTTGTCCTTGATCCAACGACTAGGATTATTTTTCGATTTCACATATTGCGAGTTAGAGAGGTTAGGGAACCCCATTCCTTTGAACTTTCAGTCAACGAAATGGTTATCTTTAGCCACATGTCCTTGGATCGACGATCCAGATTTTTCCTCGATCCGATGACTCAAATAATTTCTCCATTTCATGTTTCGCTAGTTGGAAGGATAGAGAACCTCGTGCCTTTGACCTTTTAGTCAGAAAAATGCCCAACTTTAGCCATGTGTTCTCTGGATCCAATGATCCACGATTGTCTTCGATGGATGACTAGGATTCCTTCACATCTTTGGAGTATTGGATGACTCTTGGGCTTATCCTCCTTGCAGCTCTACTGGATCTAACAATTTCTATTCCTTCGTATTAACTCCATATCTGAAGGCCCAAATCTTATCACGATTTCACATATTGCGATTTAGAAGGATAGAGAACTTCCTTCCTTTGACTTTCCAATCAGCGAAATGTCAATCGCTCTCCATGTGTCATTCTTGAAGATGGATGGTCCTCCTGCTTTCATGATTTTGTAGGCCCGCTTTATCTTGGACATAAATATTGTGCTCCTTATTATGTATCCAACGACGGTCGGTCTTCGGGCTCAAATCTGACGCATGAAAACTGTTCTCTTCTACTGCGCACTCCTCCTATCTGAATTTAGATATGACGATCATCGGGAATTATGAATGGGATCCAATGATCACTGTTTCTATCCATTGTTACGCTTCTGATATTTCCATGCCATCAACGCTCCTGATTGTCCTTGCTTGCATGTTTTCCATCGCTATCTATGCCATCATCGTTGTTGATCTTCCTTGATTTCCTGTTTGCCATCGTTGTTTCCCAACTGTAACCCTGCCAACATAGCTATTGTTCCTACCTGTAACCATACCATCGTTGTTGTTGTTCTTTCCATAAATGACAAGCACACTCAACATGTAAACATGCCAACACCTATGGGTCGACATCCCATACCCGTTACATGAACCCTAACACCCACAAATCCTACAAAAGGGGGCGATATCCCGTGATCTCCACTTCACCTAGGTGCTTTGTCTTCAACCAACCTATCGAAGTCCCAAAAATGGTCAAACATGACCAAGGTTCTCCAAAACTTGGTTAAGGGCCAACAAGTTTGATCGTAAGCATTTTTGAATTGAGACTATTTTTGAATGGTGCAAATTGGTAAGACATAATATTGGTCCTATTTTTAAAAGTGAATGGAAACAATTTGAAAACCACATCTTCATAAATAATATTGAGCAAGTGCAATGTGCATTCGTACTTCCTAATATTATCAAATTCAATTGTGTTTCCTTTACTATTAAAATTCATTAAAAAATATACTACCTTTCTTGGAAGTTCATGCAAAGGCCCTTGCAAACCCAATATGGTATTGGCCTCCCATGCACGGATTTGGGTTAGAACCATAAAAAAGAAATGAAACCATAATGCATCTCTACACAAGGTATCTTGTCATCACCCCACAACTTGCCATCACCCTCCTTCTAGTGCCAAAACATCGACATGGAAAAATGTCCTTTCCTCAAAATTATAGGTTCACTTGGTAAAACAGACCAATCAAACCTTCCTTTTTTGAAATGGAAAACCCTCCAGATATAGTCAGTTTTGTCGATTCTTTAATGTTTTACCATTTGTGTCCTAGTCCATTATTCTTTAATGTGAAACTAATCGAGCTCTCGATAATGAATGAGATTATTTTTGAAGTATAATATGATAATGATACATTTCTCATATAGGGGAATCTCTTGAAAATGCATGAAACCTTAATACAAAGGTAGAACAATGTTTCTTAAAATTATGTTATTTTCAATTAAAATGGAGAAGTATAACTCTTCGCAAGATATTTTGTTAAAATCAAAGATATTTATGATCAATTGAAATTAATTGAAAGAACAATGGAAGAGGAAACTATGGTGGTTATAACTTTGAAAAAATTTCCTCCTTCCTATGCAAATTTTATTAAGACCTCTAGAAATACTAATACTATTAAAGATATAACATTTGAGTAGTTGAGCACTAAGCTCTGCAGCAAAATAGGTGGAAAAAATTGTTTATAAATAGTACTCTAAATGAGACTTATGAGGTTTCAATTGTAGCAAAGTTTAAAAGCAAGGGAAGCAAGTTATGATTCACAATGTGTCCTTGGATGGCTTTAGGAAACAAGTTACAACACACCATAAAAAACTAACCAAGACTTGGATCAATGGACCATCAATTGTTTTGGAATTATGGCATCATATTGCAACTAGGGGAACCCCTCTCCCATGAGTCCATTTCCAAAAAAATGTTTTATTCGATGATCTTCGAAACTAGGTTTTTTCTTAGTAAGAGACAATGCAATTTTTTCACTAAGGATCAATTTTTGAAAGAATTAGAATGATTGATTGTGTATAGTGTGCTCACCCAAAACTTGGTAAAATTTACTTGTAAGATCTTGAAAAAATCAATTCTACTGCTTGGTTTGGATTTTATGCCTTGGGGCCAAATTCTAAATGTTGCTCTGGATGGCTTCAAGAAACAAATTGCAACTCGCCATAAATGATTAGCCGAGACTTGGATCAATGAATTGTCAATTACATTGGAATCATCATACATAGGATTATATATAGGGGAACCCCTCTCCCATGATTCCATTGCCTAGAAAATGTTTTATTCGACCATCTCCGAAATTGGGTTTCTCTCAATAAGAGACAATGCAATTTTTGTACTAAGGGGTTGATTTTTGGAAACACTTGGTGTGAGAATTAAATTCTTTTCATGAGAATTTGTTGAAGAATATTTATGTGTGTTGGCAGGTGTTTATGATGCACCAACAACAGGAAGGGAATATTCAGTTCAGGGTTGTCTATTTAACCCAAGTTGTTTGGTATAATCTACCTTGACAAGTTTTATGGCTCTGTTAGCCAACTAAGATCCTAAAACAACTAAAATATGTGTACTAACTTAAGATACAACTTTAAAAATCAACACTTTAATTACAAATTCTTAACTAACAATGTTTATGTACAATAGCTATAAACAATTTACAAGGTTTAAGCAAAGCCTTGTGAAAATAATTGTTTTCAACTAATGCATCAAAATAAGAAAATAAAGGAAATTGTCTTTGTACTATAAATGACAAACTAATAACTGAGGGAAAACCTAGCACTCTGTAACGCTTCCATTACAACTCATTGCATGTCCTGACTTACCTATTGTCAAGCCTGCCACCTACACCGCACTGGTACGGTCAAAACCCGGAGACTGAGAAGACAAGATGAGTCTGGAAGGGGGGGGTTAACCCCCCTCGTACAGTAATGTAACCGCCAATGATAGGGTGGGAATGAGATCCAAGTGGCCTACCTTTGAGCCGCCACCGCATCTAAGAGAGAAGATCCTAACAACAGAACAAGGGCTCAAAAAAAAAATGGATGTGGAGCCAAGCACGTCTCATCCAAAGGCATATCATGGATGGGAACCTAGAAAATGCATTCCGCAGTCAAAAAAACCTCCTCGATATCTCATCACCTCGACAAGGGTAGGCGAGCACACCAAGTTCATGAGAGAGAACGCCCTAATGGGAAAGTTCTTGGGACTCTGGCCCTCTGAGTGAGATCTAACACGATGGATAAAATATTGGTGGAACCCTAAAGGAGACTATGAGGTACAACTTATCTCCAAAGGATGTTTTACAATCATCCTCTACAATCTCGAAGAAAAGGACAAAATCTTCGATAATGGGTTGTATTTCTACAACTCGATCAGGTTATTCTTGTGATTCTAGACAGACCGCTTCAACCTAGAAAAGGAGGAATTCACAATGGCTCCATGTTGGGGCAGGGGAAGACCCAGGGTTCAACGCTCAAGAGAGCACCAACAAAGCCCTAACTACCGACCCTTTCGACAACACCTGCGAAGCAGATGAAGTCTCACCTGAGGTAGAGGCAGGGGTGGTTGCAAGACTCAGGTGTCTTCAACCTTATCTAGGACACAGATATGTGATTATATAGCTTACAAAGTACTTAGCATCTATCATTCATCAATATTCAACCCTTACTATACTTCACATCTATCATAGAGCATCATAGTATTCACTTAGATCCTATATATTTTAGCACTTGGCAACAAAAAAATAGATCATATCCAGTAGATAGGCACTAAGCGTCTTTATACATGTCAGCTCTAGCATTCACACATATCTAAGAAGAACCAAGCATAAGTAGATCTATCCAAATATATCAAAACCGCTTTGCAAAAGCAGGGACAACACATCAAGTCAAAGCACAAATCATAACACACATATTTACTTGGTTCACCCCCTCCCTGGGGCTACGTCCACCAACTCTTCTTCTCTATTATCGTCTTCAATCTGTTACAGGCACAAAGCCACCAAAACCCTTCCTCGCATAGGATAGAAGATCTGCGTAGCTCGCTGGATCCTTCTTCCTTGCACTTACAACACAAAGCCTTCTATAACTTCTACAAAAACTTACACTTAACTCTGTAAATATTCTACAGTCATGAACAGAGCACTTATATAGTCTATTAGCACTTCGCTTACGTCACATAGATACAATCCTACTCTACTAGATGCCTAGATGTTTATTTATACATTATAAAAGTGGGCCTAAACGTGGGTAAACCCACGGGTCAACATCCCTTTCCCGTTACATTATCCCAAAAACCCCAAAAGGGGCCCAAAAGTGGGCTGAGATCCTGTGATCTCTGCTTCATCTGGCGCTCCATCTTTGACTAGCTGTCAAAGTCCCAAAAATGGTCAAAAATGACAAAGTAACTCCAAAACATGGTCAAGGGCCAACACTCCAATGTGGATCAGACTATACTCCTTGACTCAATAATTTTGGCTGGAAGAGATACTTATGGGAATAGGGAATACAGTGGAGTGATATATTAAATCATCGGATGCCACAAAGAAAAGAAAATACACTGCCTATGCCCGAATTTTTGTTTACATGGAAATATCAAGAGCTTTACCTGGTTCTATTACCCTCGAATATCAGGATGAGGATTGGAACCAAACAATCAACTATGAACACATCCCCTTTCGTTGCAGAAAATTCCATGAGCATGGCCACCTCTTCAGATATTTCTCCCTGAATGCCCAAGGACCAAAAGCTAGAGATAACAAATAAAATGATGGCTTTACCACAATCATAGGCCGAAAAAAAATCTTGCCAAGGAAGAAGAATCCAGGAACCAATCCAAATATTATAACCAAAAACGCCTATGAAATTCTGAATAAGCTCCCATAAGATGAACACATCCAAGACCCGCACAAAGAAAAAAACCAAGAGAAAGGGAAGAGCCAAGCCGAGCACACTTCCACAAAAAACAAAGAGGATACCCCAGGACACAAAATGGGGACAAATGGGGACACTCAGATGAAGCTGGATGAACAAGATCTAGCGGACATAGATCTTGAAAAAATTGAGGAAGCTCTCAATCGAAAGGATCTGCAAACCATACATGTAGAAAAACTCCACAAAGTACACAAATGTTTTATAGAGTCCACAGCAGGATCCACAACACGGATGGGAATAGCCATAGATCCAATCACAGACTCAAAGCGTGCTCTAGGGGAAAACAAAAGGCGGGGATGCAAATCGGTCGAGCAGCTCATCAAAGAGGTTGGGAATCTCATGCTCAACTCAGGATAAATACACAAGCTCTCGGAGGGATACTTCCACCCACCTCCACAATCATCATGATGAACATCGTCATCTGGAACATCAGAGGACTCAATGGTAGATCCAAACAAATTATCCTTTGAGACTATATTCGGGCAGAAAATCTAGATTTCCTCTTGTTACAGGAAACCAAATGCATTGGACTAGAAGCTGAAACCATCTTCCATCGAAGTTGGAGAGGATGAGATTTCATTCATTCTGACTCCTCTAGTGCATCTGGAGGATTAGAAATTCTATGGAACCCCAATAGAGTCACAATTAATTGTCCCTTTTCTACTATAGGCATGCTCACGGATCACTTCACAGTCACAGGGTCGACCAAGGAAGGATCCATCATAAATTTTTATGGGCTGCAGAGCCCATAGGACAAAGAAATATTCCTAAAAAGGATAGATCACATCAAAACGCTTTTGAACACACCTAACTGGGTCCTGGGAGGATACTTCAACATGATCCTAAGATTGGAGGAGAAAATTGGAGGTATCAAAAGGCTAGAGCAAGACAATGGTAAGTTCAAAACACTTATTGACCAGCCAAATCTAGTAGATATTGAAACCCGAAATGGCATAGTCACCTGTTCCAATTGTAGATTTGGACATCAACAAGTGGCATGTCATCTAGACCACTTCCTGGTAGAAGAATCTCTGCTAGAGGATGATCCTTCCATGGAAGCCAACATTCTTCCAAAAACAGGCTCGGACCACTAGCCCATATAATTCTGTCTGGACATGGGGGAAACACCAAAACTCAAACCCTTCCGTTTTGAGAAATTTTGTCTCTCCCACCCTGATTTCCATCATCTAGAAAAGTCCTGGTGGGCCCAAGTAGAGATAGACCATGGGACCTACATGTACAAATTCCAACAACGCCTCAAAAACCTCAAGCAACATTTGAAGCTTTGGAATAAAACCACCTTCGGAAACATATTCCAATGCGTGTAGGAAATTGAAAACAGATTGGAAGCTCTGCAATGAAATTTCATCTCAGGAACTAGGACCATAGACCTAATGAAATAAGAGGAGGATATTCCAGAGGAATTAGAAGAACAAAAAAATTAAGAAGAAATTTTTTGGTGCCAGAAATCCAGAGTTCAATGGCTCAAAGAGGGCAAGAGGAACACAAATTTCTTCCATAGAGAAATGGTGCACTACAAATACATCAACCGGATAACCCAACTGGAGGATGCTCAAGGGAACCCTATAAGAGAACACACCCATATCATTGAGGAACTAAACACCTACTACAAAGAGCTTCTTACGGAAACCAACGAGGATAGAGAGGAAGCAATTCAGAAAATGACCAGGCATATACCCTCGCTAGTAACTCAAGAGAAGAAAGAAGCCTTAATGAGGCCCATCACCCAAGAAGAGGTGGACCATGCAGTCAAGTAAATTCCCTCAGGGAATGTTCCTGGTCCAGACAACTTCACCACGGACTTCTTCCATCACTATTGGGATTTAATCAGGGAAGAGGTTTGGTAGGTCATAGAGGAATCTAGAACCTCAGGCCAAATCCTCTCTGCCCTCAATGTCACTTTTTTCACTCTCATCTCAAAGGAGGAGAGATTCACTCATCCTAAGAAGTACAGATCGATTTTCCTATGCAATTTCATCTACAAAATCATCACAAAGGTGATAGGCACTCATCTCAATCCGATCTTCCCTTTTTTCATCTCCAAAGAAAAAGCATGCTACGTGGAAGGCCCACAAATCATGGACAGTGTCATCCTAGCTCACGAGGTGACCCACTCTGTAAAGAAGACCAAAATCCCACGTATTCTTATCAAACTCAACCTCTCAAAATATTTATATAGAGTGAGTTGGCAGTACCTATGCTCCATGCTCGAATCCTTTGGTTTCGACAGACAGTGGTTGAAATGGATCCTCAAGCTCACCTCTTCATCCTTCTTTTCCATACTGGTCAATGAAGTGCCTTCCCAACCCTTCTCCCCTTCCAAGGGCATCAGGAAAGGAGACCCTCTCTCTCCCTTCCTATTTTTTCTTAAGATGGAAGGACTAGGATTCTACATCAAGGCAGTAGTTCTGGAATGATCCCTTAATGGCCTGCCCCTGCACAATATCCAACATGCACCCTTTCACATCCATTTTGTAGATGAAAACCTTCTTATGAACACCCCCACAGTGCACAAAGCCAACAAGATCAACTCCATTATCTCTAAATTTTATAAGGCCTCAGGTATGGCCCTCAATCTTGACAAGTCTAAACTCTACTTCTTCAACACGTCGATCAATGTACATAATCATATTTCCCAACTCCTAGGCATACCCAAGAGCTCCCTTCCATCCAACTACCTTGGCATACCCCTCACAGGAGCATCGGCGTGATCCATCTCTTGGGACAACCTACTTCTCTCCATCTCACATAGGATCAATAATTAGACCTTCAAACCTCTCAATATTGCAGCTAGATTGGTGCTTCTCAAGTCAGTCCTGCAAGCCCTGCCCACCTATGTTTTCACCGCCCTGACAGTGCCTAAGTTAGTCATTCAGGCCATCAAGAGCCTCTAATGAATCTTCTTATTGCATGTACATCAACCTAATAAGAAGTGGGATACGGTGAGCTGGGAGAATCTCTGCAAACCCAAAGCTCTAGGTGGACCGGGACTTCGCAACCCAGGGAAGCTTAATCAAGTCATGGGAGCTAAAATGTGGTGGATATGGTTCAAGCATCCCATAGAATTATGGGCACAAATATGGAAACAAAAGTATGAACCAACTACCCAATAAGACCATAAATTATATTCAATGAACAGATCTAGGGTTCTAACATCTGGAACACAGCCTAGAAAAATTGACCCCTAGTTCAGAAGCACCTTCTGAGAAATCAGGAATGGGGAAAGTGCACTATTCTGGCAGGATTCATGGCAACAACAAGCACCTCTACTCAACCTCGAAGAACTCAACCCCCTCAGGCAGGCACTACAACCGGACATATTTCATTGGGTTAAATATCTATGGACAACATCTGGAAGGAACCTACCCTAGTGACAAGGGAAAACAAAAAACCTAGAACTGCATCTCTCATGGGAAATAGATCTCCAAGCTTGGAAATCTTGTGAAATCAACAGGAAAATCCCAACTTGGGAAGGACAGGACATTCTCAGATGAGGTTACTCCACAACAGGTAATTTTTTAGTCAAAGGGACCTACTACTTGTAGGGGAACTATCATAATCACACTAAGGAGATCATCTGGGGAAAGATCTATAATTTATCCCTCTGGCCCAAAGTGTTAATATTTATGTGGCTCACAGTTCAAAACTGCATCCTCACCTGGGATAACCTCCAAAAAAGGGGCTTCATAGGCCCATAAATATGCACTCTGTGCCAACAACAAGAGGAGACAATGGAACAAATTTTCAACAACTATCACTACAGCCAGTCGATCTGGGACCAGGGGTCCCAAATAATGTGTCACTCTAACCGAAACATAAATAGAATCATGGATACCATAGATAATTGGCACTCGATCTCCTTTCAAAACCCAATTCTTATGCATATCTGGCAGACACTCCCGGGCTTCACCCTATGGAAAATATGGAAAGAGAGAAATAAAAGGATATTCCACTCAAAGGAATCCCCTCCCACCCTAACTTGGGAAAGAATAGAGAAGCTTATCCAAGAAACGATCAAAATAAAACAATGGACCCCTGAGGACATAAATTGTAGTCTAGAAGAGAGGTTCATTTTTCAAAACTGGAAACTCAGTATGAATGACCATCCCACTATGATTTTAACCAGCTGCCAACCTAGCAACTCGATAACCTAGACCCCCCCTCCAACTAGTTTTATAAATATAAATTTTGATGGAGCCTCAAAAGGAAATCGAGGACCAACAGGATTCGGGGAAATTCTTAGAAACTCAAATGGAGAAATCCTTCACCTAATAGCAATTTTTCTGGGCGACAATACAAATAATGTCGTTGATCTTATGAGCCTCTTGAGAGGCCTCAAGGTCGCAATTGACAATCATTTCAATAGGTCCATTGTGGAAGGATATTCTCAGATCATCATCCAACTCATAACCAAAATTCTCCATGGGGAACACCCACTGGAAATCTCACCCAGCTGGCGTCTCGCAGGACTTTTGGAAGACTTAGGATCCTACCTTTCTCCCAATCTTACTATTATCCCCTCTCTTGTAAAAAGGGAAGAAAACAAAGTACCGTATTTCCTGGCAAATGAAGGAGTTGATACCAAGATGGAACACATCCACTGGAAGGCCCAAAATTCTCCTTGCACGGATCTCTTGAAACGTTGCCAAGACCTCGCCAACAATGACTTACTAACCCTGGATGGGGTGACATGTCATCCATTAAATCCACCTAGGACAGATCCATGCCTAGCCATAAATGAGGCAGGTTGACTCCCATCCCCTCAACATTAAGGATGGGATATGGCCCCAACCACCATTTCCACGACAGGGGACTTTTCCCTTGAGTGAGCAATTCAAAGATGTAGTTAGTTAAGGTGGGAGAGTTAATGGAGGATCCTGTCCCATCACTCCACCTGATTACAAACAATCCTCACCATGGATTCATCCAGTTTGATTTTAGCCAACACCATACAGGCAACTGTGAGCTCTAGTGCGGCCACCAAAGAACCTTCTGCATTTTATCCATCCGAATTTTCATTCCAATGCCATGCGAATGAGGGAAGCCACGTTGTGGTTCTACCTAGTACACTTTTTCTTCTCATCAGAAGATAAAACAGTGGATGGAGCATGCATTGTCTATGGATAGGACTCAAATCACACGCGAGGAAAAATTGGTTAGAACGCCTCCCATGGTGTACATGAAGGAAGTCCACCCGGAGGAGCCAATTCAATCTCCTCTGGAGCATCTTATTTTCACTGTGCCTGATAATTGGTAGCCACCAAGCAACCTCCTAGGGGAAGCCACCATGGCCGCCACTGAGGAGAAACAAGGTTGCAGCATAGTGGAGGTGCAATTGGAAGCGTTTCCCACTTGCTACATAGAGGAGGAGACTCCAGAGGAGTTGGATTCTTAGAATGTTGCATCTGCAGTTGTTAATCCAAAAATGGAAGGAATAATAAACAATTGTCTTATTTAGATGCTTAAAGTTGTTTAAAGAGTTCAACTATTAATTAATCATGCTGTAAAAATAAATATATGAATAGCAACAAAAGAGATAAAGACAATAAGATCTTGATAACGGAGTTCACCAATGAGTGGCTACGTCTTCGGGCCCGCTTCTAAGTGAAGGACCTCTTTATTAATCTTCAAATGCTCAAGTTCTTTACAATGGATCCTTGCTATTACATAACATACTTCAGATCTTTTGTGCAAGACCTCCTTGCTCAGATGCATGTATGCTTCCTCAAACCCCTCTCACAAACATGACAAAAAGGCCTCTCAAAACATGAGAAAAAGCCAAAATACATAAATTGCTCCTCCAATTCCCTGCATCAAAAAGTTACCCTCAAGCTTGAAAAGGCCTAGTTTATATAATTTCCAGGCTCAACAAGAGAAGCCTAACTTCTCTTGAATATCTGGCCTCTTTCTGGGATCAAATCCCCCTCCAAA
This sequence comes from Picea engelmannii, assembly GCA_009831015.1. NCBI lineage: Eukaryota > Viridiplantae > Streptophyta > Pinopsida > Pinales > Pinaceae > Picea > Picea engelmannii. The sequence goes on from ML777552.1 coordinate 429,321, forward strand.
TGGCCAAGATATCCCCAAAAAACCACTTTTTGGTCATAATATCAGGCAAAATACCAATTATGGGCTAAATATAAGTAAAAGACCCACTTTTAATTGAAAATTACATAGTAATCCCCCTTGTTTGAGTGCGCACCCCCAATTCTCAGTCATATGCACTCCATATGGCTAAACGCTAGCCCAAAGGGCTAAGCGATGGCCCCTTAAACACCTAGCTCCTGGTCTTAGGGCACATGCCATGGGACCTTCCCTGCAAACGCGCCCTGGTGGTTGTGACCGCGCCCCCTTTCTACTGACTTGTGGTCACAATACTACATGAAACCATGGACTGGGGCTTAGCCCCAGCCCCTTTCGCACCAACCTTAATATAATACAAATCTTAATATATATATATATATTTGACTTATGTTAATAAGTCCTATGTATGGCGCGTTGGTGTTGGAGATTTTCCAAAGGCTTTGGCTTAGTGGGTGGTCATGGGTTAAAAACCCATGGACCCCCAAACATTTTTGTTTTTTGGAACTTGCCACTCGACGCTGACCTGGTGCCATGTGGCTACCCATGCTTGGGCCACATGGAACCTCAACATTTGACCAACTTTTTCCATGTGTCCAATTCTGATTGGATCTGCCATCCACATCTGCCCAATCAACTGTTGCCACTTGTCACACTATCATTGGTCCAAGTCTACATCATGAGGTGTCATTGCTGATGTCATGCTGTCGTCATGTTGACATCAGCATTGTCAGTTTGACCTTTGACTTTTTACTTGTTTGAGAATACGATCAGAATGCGATAACTCTTGCATACAGAGTCTATTTTGAGAAAGTGAATATACTTTCAGAATCATCACGGCGAGATGGTCGCAATGCAATTGGTTTCATCCAATTATGAGAACTTTGATTTTTGAGCATTTTCTGAGCCTGGGGAGCCTCCTGGATCATTCCTCCCCACTTGGAAGCTTTTGGACCACCAAAATTCTAGTATCAGTTGGTAACTAAGTGAGGATACTATTTCCTCACCTTTTTGGTCTCCTTCCACTTGGCCTGACTTGGATTTGTGACCTTCAATCTCACTCGAAGATACTCCACATCACCCCTGCAAGAAGTTCATACTCTTTTGTCCAATATGGTGTCTTCCTGCAACTCGTTCATATATTCAGGACCAAAATCTTTGATGGTAGGAGTATAAACATTCTATCCTTGATCCTCAATCATAGGAGGCTCATACAATCTCAAGTTTTCCACATTTACAACTAAATAGATTTGCATATATGGAGGCAATTCTAACCAGAAAGCATTAGTACCAATCTTGTCTAAAATTCTGAAAGGACCATAACGAATTGGTTTAAGATTTTCAACTTCAACTTGCATCCTTTCCTTTCTGATGTATAACCAGAATTGATCTCCTTCTTTGAACTGATGGTCAACTCGATGCATATCATGCCTCACCTTGTACTTGGCCTAGCTTTTCTACAACTGTTCCTATACTGCCTGATGGATCAACTAGATACGTTCAATGAACTTTGTAGCCCTGTCCAAATCACTATGTCCTCCTGCTGCAATGTCTTTTCCAAAGAAAGAATCCAAAGGAGACTTTGGTAAGTACCCAAAACAAGTTTCAAATGGAGATCTCTGAGTAGAAGAATGTTTGGCTCGATTATACGCATGTTGTACATAACACAGATGTTCATCCCAAAGCTTAGGATGTTTGCTGCAATATGCCTGAAGTAGATGCATTATTGTCCTATTCACCACCTTTGTCTACCCATCCGTCTATGGATGAAATGATGTTCTCTTCTTTAACCTGGTGTCCATAAGTTCCCATAATCTTGACCAAAATTTCCCCAGGAATCTGGAGTCTCGATCAGATACAATAGAAGTAGGTAAACCAAAATGAACCCATACATTTTCAAAGAAAATTTGAGTTGTTTGTTCGGCTGTGACATGTTTTTTACAAGGAATCAAGACACACATTTTGTTGAACCTATCCACAACTACATACAGGTAATCATGACCTTTTCTATACACAGGAAATCCCCCCACAAAATCCATAGATACACTTTCCCATGGTCTAGAAGGAATAAGAAGTGGAGTGTACCATCCTAGCTTTCTGTTACTTAGTTTTCTTATTGCACACATAGTACATCCTTTTACATATTTAGACACATTTTCATGCATTCGAGGCCAATAACAAAATCTTTGTAACTGAGCAATTGTTTTATCTACCCCAAAATGCCCTGCTATAAGAGAAGTATGTGCTTCTATGATAACATGGACTCTTTCACTTTCTGGAATACATAACTTTCCCAAATGATACAAGAGTTTTTCTTTAATATGATAATTCAGTTCTTCTGCTCTTTTACCATTACTTAAAGTTGCATAGACTTCCTTAAAATCTTTATCCTCAACATATTGTTCAATATAAATTTCATGAGTGATTGAATTGTGCTTAAGGATTGTAGCAATTGTACTAGGAGGCCTAGATAACATATCATCAACTTTATTATGAATTCCCTTTTTATATCTGATGACCAAGTGAAATTGTTGTAAAATCCCCATCCATCTAAAATGCCTTGATTGTTGTAGCTTAGTTTGTGATTGCAGATACTATAATGGTTGATGATCAATGTGTATTACTGTTTCTTTACCCATTAAATAATGTTTCCATTTTTTAACACTTTGTACTAGAGGATACAATTCTATATCATAGGTTGGATAGTTAATTACTATTGTAGTGAAGGTCTCAGGATGATAGCATATGGGTTTTCTGTGCTGCATCAACACTGCCCCCATGGTATAGTCACATGCATCGGTTTCAATTTTAAAAGATTGTTGGAGATCTGGCAATTCCAGAATAGGAGTTGTACTAATCTTCATTTTCAAAGTATCGAAAGCCTTCTGTTGGCTTCCTCTCCACTGGAATCCCCTTTTTACACTTGTTAAAGAATGCAAAGTTCCTGCAATCAGAGAGAAGTTTGCAATAAAATTCCTCCAATACTATGTTGTTCCCATGAAGCTTCTTACTTCGGTTACATTCGTAGGTGTTGGCCAATTTACAATAAACTCAACTTTTGAGGGATCAATCTTAAGCTCTCCACCTCCTACAATGTAACCTATATATACAAGAGATGTTTTGCCAAATTCACATTTTGACAATTTTACAAAAATTTTCTCTCTTTGCAACACTAAAAGTATCTGCCTAACATGTTGGACATGTTCTTCCCTGGTCCTACTGAATAGAAGAATATCATCTAAGTAGACTATTACAAATTCATCAATGAAAGGCCTGAATACATCATTCATAACTCTCATGAAAGTAGCAGGTGCATTAGTAAGCCCAAATGGCATCACTAACCATTCAAACAATTCCTATTTTGTTTTAAAAGCAATCTTCCATATATCTTGTTCAACAACCCTGATATGATGGTAACCACTTCTTAATTCTAACTTAGTGAAATAAACCACATGTTTCAGTTGATCTAATAAATCATCAATGTGAGGCAAAGGGTAACGAGTTTTTACTGTGATTTTGTTCAAATCTCAAAAATCCATGCACATGCGCCATGTGCCATCTTTCTTTGGCACTAGGATGATAGGTGACCCACATGGAGATGCACTAGGTCTGATGACCCCTTGTTCAACCAGCTCTTGTACCTGTTTCTTTATCTCTGTATTTTCCAAGACTGATAACCTATGCATGCCAATGTCAGGAAGAGGAACATTCTGCTGCAATTGTATTTCATGTTCAACTTGTCATTTTGGAGGCAATCCTTTTGGGACTTGAAATAACTCATCATAGTCAGAAACAATTCTAACTAATTCATCTTTTAACTTCGCATCAAAATCTTTGAAAGTATCAGTTCCGACAGTGTCTTTAGATTTTACCACCATTAAGAGATATCGCTTATTGACATTTACAATCCTCTTCATCTGTCCTGAGTTGATTAGTGATAAATTCAATTTCTTTTGATGAGCCCTTACTATATATTCTTTTCCATATTTAGTTAATTGATACTTATTGTCTTCACGATAGAATATTGCATTTCTATCATACAAATATGGACTTCCAAGTAAGATACCACATATATCTAGTGGAACTACATCCAACTCAACCTCATCTATGAACTGTGAATTAATTGCAAACTTTAGGACACATTGTCTTTCCACCTGCAACTGATTATCATTATGAATCCATCCTAAGGGATATGGTTTCTTATGAGGTTTAGTGATTAATCCAAACTTGTTAACTATTGCTTCTGATATCAAATTTACTTGTGAGCCACTATCAAATAGAGTATCAATTTTTGTATGTTTGGAAATTACCCTTATATGAAAAAGTTCTGTTCGTTTGACCTCATCAACTTCATTATCAACTTTTAAAGACTGAATTGAAGAACTTGTACTAGCTTCATTATTTTTACCTTTGATTCTCGTGACTGTGACCTTTGTCTCATCTCCCAAATCTGACCCCAAATCAACTTGAGTTGTTGCAGTAGTCTTTGGTTTTCCTTTATTCCTGAACTTTGCTGGTTTCAACTCTGGGTGAAGGATCCAACAATGATCCTCACTATGGCCTTCCTTCTTACAATGAGTACATGTAGGTTTCTCCTTCTTCACTGTATAAGTTTTCTTTTCTTTGAACTTCTCTTTACCCTTGCCTTTAAACTTTCCTTCAGTAGATTTGAATGGTTTTACAAAATCAACATTTACATTCTTGCCTCTAGATTCAAGATGAGTCGCTTGCACACACACCTCATCTAAACTAGTAAGATTAAACATAAGAATGGTATGTCGTAAATAACTATGCAAACCACCTATATACTTAAGCAATGTCTCTTGATTATCCAATGATATTCCCAACAACAAAGCTCTTTTGCGAAACTCCTGTGTATAACTTTGAACAGTTTGTCATTTTAACTATCTAAAGTTCTGCCATGACATAATAGCTTGTTGCATGTAAGCTAGATGATAAAATTTCTTTTGTAAAGTGGATGTAAAATCAAGCCATGAAGAAATAGTCTTACCAAACTTCTTAAGATCTTGTTTTGTCCTTCTTTCCCACCAAACAAGGGTGGTTCCTCCCATCTTGAGACTAGCAAGATGGATCATAGTCTCTTCATCTATGATTCTTTGTATCCTACAATGCACTTCAATTTGTCTTATCCAATTATCTAACTTTTCTGCATTTAGTTCTCCATCATACAAAGGCAACTCAAACTTCACAAAGTTTTAACAAAGGCATATTATACTTATGCTCATGTGTTTGTTTTTGTATGGTAGAGGTTGTAGAATGAGAACTAGCATTTGATGTAGAACTGGAAGAAGAAGGAGAAGATAGTGGTGAATTTGGCGTAGGAGGAGGCTTTAAAGACTCTCCTTCCCCTTCAATTTTACCCTTCATTAAGATCTCTCCCAAGGATGGTTTCTCTCTCTCCAAGAAATCCTCATACAAAACTTTGACCATTTCAGACATGGAGAAAAATGCATCTTCTAAATTCTTGGTTCGTGGATAAAGCTCTCCTTCTGAAGCCATTCTTTTCTTCCTCAACAATTTTTCTATCTCAGGAATGAATTTAGCCAATTATCCTTCTCTTTTCTAAGATTTGTATCTTGTAAGAATCCACCCTGCACTTGTTAAACCTTCCAAAACAACCAAATCTCTGATACCAATATACTTAATCCAAAAATGCAAGGAATAATAAACAATTGTCTTATTTAGATGCTTAAAGTTGCTTAAAGAGTTCAGCTATTAATTAATCATGCTATAAAACCAGAGATATGAATAGAAACAAAAGAGATAAAGACAATAAGAGCTTGATAACGGAGTTCACCAATGAGTGGCTATGTCTCTGGGCCCACTTCCAAGTGAAGGACCTCTTTATTAATATTCAAATGCTCAAGTTATTTACAATGGCTCCTTGTTGTTACATATCATAATTCATATCTGATGTGCAAGACCTCCTTTCTCAGATGCATGTATGCTTCCTCAAACCCCTCTCACAAACATCACAAAAAGGCCTCTCAAAACATGAGAAAAAGCCAAAATACATAAACTGCTCCTCCAATTCCCTGCATCAAAAAGTTACCCTCAAGCTTCAAAAGGCCTGGTTTATATAAGTTTCAGGCTCAACAAGAGAAGCCTAACTTCTCCTGAAGATCTAGCCTCTTTCTGGGATCAAATCCCCCTCCAAATGGCCAAGATATCCCCAAAAAACCACTTTTTGGTCATAATATCAGGCAAAATTCCAATTTTGGGCTAAATATAAGTCAAAAACCCACTTTTAATTGAAAATTACATAGTAAGCCCCCTTGGCTGAGCGTACGCCCCCAATTCTCGGTCATATGCACTCCATATGGCTAAACGCTAGCCCAAAGGGCTAAGCGTTGGCCCCTTAAACGCGCTAGATCCTAGTCTTAGGGTGCATGCCATGGGGCCTTCCCTACAAACACACCCTCGTGGTTGTGACCGTGCCCCCTTTCTACTGACTTGTGGTCACAATATTGCATGAAACCATGGGTTGGGGCTTAGCCCCAGCCCCTTTCACGCCAACCTTAATATAATACAAGGCTTAATATATATATATTTGACTTATGTTAATAAGTCCTATGTATGGCGCGTTGGTGTTGGATATTTTCCAAAGGCTTTGGCTTGGTGGGTGGTCATGGGTTCAAAACCCATGGACCCCCAAACAATTTTTTTTTTGGAACTTGCCACTCGACCCTAACCTGGTGCCATGTGGCTGCCCATGCCTAGGCCACATGGCACCTCAAAATTTGACCAACTTTTTCCATGTGTCCAATTCTAATTGGATCTGTCATCCACATATGCCCAGTCAACTGTTTCCACTTTTCACACTATCATTGGTCCAAGTATACATCACGAGGTGTCATTGTTGATGTCATGTTGCTGTCATGCTGACATCAGCATTGTCAGTTTGACCTTTGACTTTTTACCTGTTTGAGAATACGATCAGAATGTGATAACTCTCGCATACGGAGTCCTTTTTGAGAAAGTGAATATACTGTCAGAATCATCGCAATGAGTCGGTCGCAATGGAATTGGTTTCATCCAATTCTGAGAACTTTGATTTTTGAGCATTTTCTGAGCCTGGGGAGCCTCCTAGATCAGTTACACCTCGACCAAAGGCATGGAGAGCGACAAGGAAAAGAAGACAGAGACACAAGGGTAGAGACCAGACATGGAGTAGCAAAGCGAGGCATCACCAAGTTGTTGGAAGATTGGTTGTTGTCATTGATGTCAACCCTAGTCATGGGTTTTGGACCACAAGATTAATGAAGGTATTTGGACATGAAGGAAAATGTACATGCAGATACAACACCCATGTATGGATAGTATACATCATGTTGTTTCTGGTGGTATGTGACATGTCACGTGGATCCTCATGGTTGAGGAGAAATGAATTTTTGAAGATGACAAAGTTAATTGAAGAAGGAAGTACATGTAGGCCCTGAAGATAATTAAAGAAAAGAATTACAAAATAAGAAAGTGTCAGGTCAGCCCTAATGTTAAAAGGAAGTGACATAAATGGTATAAATAAAAATCATTATACATTCATTTGATACAAGTTGAATTTCAGAGGAAATAAGAAGAAAAGAAGGCCAGATTTCAAGGGAGGATGAAGTCTTTTGGTGATGTGTTCTAAGGTATGTTATTTTCAGGTCATCTTACCATTTTTTCTATAATTGTTTTTCTAGAATGATTCAGATGGTGAAATCACTATGGTATTGAGAAGACATATCAATGTACCTCTGGTAAAATTTTTGTCTCTTTATTCTCTATAATTACGGAGATACACTCTGTGGAAGATAGGGTTTGTGACCAGTCCTGAAGCTAGTCAATAAACAAGTGTTCCGGGTAAAATAGTCATAACGTATTCATCGAGAATCCAAATGAAGTGGGACAAATTTCATTGGAAATATTATGGACTTTAGTTTCTTGTGTGTGAGTTTCATAATTAGATGTTAATTATTGAGCGAGAGGCATTCTGTGCAAGTTCACTCTCCTGAATAGACCAGAATTGAATAAAGTCTACCATTCTTTATATAACTTCTTTTTGGGGAGTATTCAAGGAGTGAAAATTGGAGGAGTTTCAGAGAATACATTGAGTAATATTATCTACAGGATCAGAGTACTCCAAGAATTGAAGAATTGTAGAAATTGAAAGAGTCTCAGGAAGCATTATCAGGTTCTATGTGATGATTGGTTCATGGTGATGATTTAATGTAAAGTTTTATTATCTCTAATATATTCATGGGTGGAAGGAAGGGGAAAGGATGGAGAGTTCAACTCTCTCTTGATATTGGAGTATTGTATATTCCTCTTGGAGGTTTATCCCTCCCTTTACATTTGGAATCTATAGCTACCTTTGGAAGTCATTACTTCCCTTGAACAATAACTATTGATTATTTCTCATATATTGTGCATGGTGTATTGTGGTGTATTGGTGTAACTCTTATACTATTGTTCATTGCTCATTGGATATAGTTGAATGGTTTAAGTATAAGTTGAAATTTTTTTTAAATTGTACTTGATACTAATTCACCCCCCTCTCAGTATCAACACAAGCGAGGTCGAGGAGAACATGCCGGGTGGAAAGTCGAGGGATGGTGGCAAGGTCCTCGTGCCACCTCCCATCTCATCCATACAGGAAGAGTGGCGTGTCCCACTGCCATTTTTCCACCTAGAGCACCTTGAATTGATGTTCAATTTGAGGAGCGAGATGGAATACCAATTCCATTGTGGCACCCTAATGAGCCAATGTCTGAATAGTCTATAGGATTCCTTCTCCAACGTGCCACTAGGGCAGAGATACCCAACCTGCGTGAAGCCTTTCGTGATGCCAGCTAGGGATCTAGCACAGGATGAAGATGTTGCAATGACCACCTCTAAGGCCACTGGGTAAATTCTTATGGTTATGCTTCTTGTTATGGTCTATATTCTTATGGTTATGCTTATGCTTATGGTTCTAAAGTCAGTCAATACCTTTTTTCATGGTCTAAGATAGCTATATTTTCTAAACTTCTAGTTACAGTTCAGACTATGGGATTCCATCTATCATTGTTTCCTACGGGTAGGACAGATGGCAGACCACCTATTTTTTACAAGGATAGCATTGGCTTCCATTTGTTCCGGTTTCTGCTAATTTGGCGGAACAACTGGTAGCCTAGGCATAGTTGTATTTTTTTGCACTTAATATAGCAGGATCTACCTCTCTTTTTACTTTAAAAAAAATGACAAACTAATAAACAATGATTGAATAATATTGTAAATGATAAAATGATAATGGTCAAAGAATTTAACGTTTAAATGATGCAATCATTATTCATTCGCAAATAAACAAATTAAATAAAATATAAACTAACTAATGTGACGTTGATCAATAGTACTAAACTAAATTTGGCTATATGTATTTCTATAAGATCCTCTTAACCTATGTCAAGTGTAAACCTATGACAAAGGAAAGAATAATACTTCTTGAAGAAACTCAAACAAGTATTTTATATTCTGGAATGAGTTTAAGATTTCAGAAAGACAAACGGTTATATATCATGTGACTTTAGAATGTCCAAATAACTGAAAATGAAAGAAATTTCAATCCTCGGTAAATGGTATTACCAACTATCTAGTATCAGATGTAAACTCAAAATACTTGAATAGATGATCAACCACAGATATTAAAGGAACCAAAATATAATGAACCATATAAATGAAAACATAACATGATAAGTTATATGCAGAACAGTCTAAAGCTAGTTCAACACAAATAAACTTTCATATTCATAAATTATATGAGAAACAATATTAACATTGCACAATCTACAAAAAGACAAAAGCCAAAGAGTAAATTGTATCTCATATAGGTTTAGTATAATAACTTCATCATAAGGTCCAAAAGGAATTTTGGGGATAATAGACACTTAAAGATTGAAAAAATTAATACATAAATGATAGAAATTAACCATGTATTAATAAACCAGACTAAAGCTAATTTAAATCAATGCATAATCAATTACTCAAAGAATATGAAGATATTATAATGAAAACAAAACCATTTTAATCATAGGAAAAAAGCCATTAAGCAACCTAGAATTCTATATTCTTATTTGGAAATACTTGTTCATTCTCCCAAAGATTCCAACCATCCATTACTCCATTTGAAAAGAAAAATCTTTACAAAAGATATAATATGCAAAAAGGAAAGGGTAAAAATTCTCCTCTCAATTTATCTCCTTTGGCTCTAAACTTTCTCATATATTTATACAGTGAATGAACAGTCTCGGCGTCACTAATAATTTCCGCCACCTGAAATTTGCCTCATAAAAAAACAAAAATATCTCCCAAATCATGAATTTGTGATGCAGAAGCATCGCCAACATCAAGCAAGCTAGCGCGGAAGCAAAAGACAGTTGTACAATCACAAGCACAAATTTTGAAAATCACTTTGAAATTGTTGCGCAATCGTAAATGAAGCCATTAAGAAGAGGCACACTTGTATAATGTAAACGGACCTTGAGCAATTCGCTCTCGTCCTTAGTAGGTAGAAGGCATTTAAAGTATTTAATGCAGGTAGATAGAATTTAATTCTAGATTAGACAGTTTTAGAGCGCAAGAGGGAAAACGGGATATAAACACCCTCATTGTGTATTGTAACATTATTATTATGAGCATTGCTGGGAAGAGCATGAGCATATAGAGAGTTGTGTAAGAACACCCATGTACAGATATTTGGATTAATAGAAAGATTTGATTCAAATTCATGGTTTTGTGTTTGTTCTCTGTGTATTGATGCTGAATGATATGCTCATGAATGTTTGCTTCCAGTTATACATTCACTTTATATGCTGTGTATATGATTTCATTTTTGAGTTTCAAGTCTGAAAGGAAGTAGGAATGAGTTTCAATTGTTTCTCTATCTGAACAAGAGTTCCTGCAAGGAGTGCAGTCGAAGTGTCTGCAAGGAGTGCATTGACAAAGGGGTCAGATAGGGTAGCTTTTGTTCTCATTCATTCAGAAGTGCAGACAGGCACAAGAGCCATGCAAGGAGTGCGCAGGCTGAGTAAATTCTCAGAGTTGCGAGTCTGAGAAAAGTGTTGAGAGACTGTTGCTGCAGGTGTGTGCAGAGTCAAAGGGATTTCAACACTTAAAAGTGTTTGAAAATCTACCGCAAGGAGTGCGTGCAGGGTTTTCCAAAAAGGCGTTGAGTCATGGAAAGCGCAGAATGATTGAACCTTCGAAAGGGTCGAAGGGGGTAAGAGGCCAAGCACCTTAAAGGTTTGAAGGAAAGCGTAGTAGCAAAGGGCCGTAGGAGGACGAGCTCTCAGAGGGAAGGAACGGATGGACGAAGTTCTCTAAGGAGATTTCGCAAAGTTCCGTGAGCCGTCAGATCTCATGAAGGAATAGGGGAGATACAACGACGTATTCTCTAAAGGTTCAAAGCTGAGGAGGGGCAGGACCGTAGATCCGAGTCACAAGGACCGTCCGATTTACTCGGGGTTAGTCATATCGGGGTTTCGTGGGTGAAAGTCCCGTAAACATAGCAACAGGAATCACGAAATCGTGAAACGCGATATCCAGATGACCAAGGAACTATGTGGGGCTACAGGATTCAGTGAAGTGGACAGGTGGCATGATGTTTTGGAGTTTCATGGAGTGAATTATCGAAACATTTGCATCAAGTTTCGCGATACCACAAAGTCCGAAATCCCGACAGAGGTGACGTAGCATTGAAGAGTCAACCTCGTGTGTGCTGAAGTTTCGGCATATCAGGATTCGAGGGTCGGTAAAATAAGTTACTCGACATCGCGAGTGCCGAAATCATGATAAGGGAAATCCTGAAGGGGAAAAGGGAAAGGTCAATGTTGACTGTATCGGGATTCGGGGATTCGAGAGTCCAACGCTCAACCACTGACATCGCGAAGTCCGATCTCCCGATTGTAAATAGGGGGATCCCATGAGGATTGTTGTGGGTGTTGATTTCCCGATAGGGAAATAGAAGAACCGTTTGGAGTTCTTCGGGCCGTGTGAAAGGAAATATCTTGAGTTGACGTGGACTTTCTGACCTATGGGTTGAGGAGTAGAGGGCGTCGACATCATCTGGTATCAGAGCACACAAATTTTCTTTGCTTTCTGTAGCAGAGAGAAGAGAATTCGCCATGCCGCCTAGGAGAAGGGGCATGCAAACACCCGATCCACCAGAGGATAGGGAAATGCTGAGAAGGAGAGGCAGGCAGATGACAGATCCAGTCATGGAGAGAGATATGCGTGATCTATGAGCTAGACTCGAAGACATGGATACAGCACAAAGACGCACAGTCAGTGCTGGGGATCTTAGTGATTCTGAAAGCAATATTGAAGCTGAGCATGAAGAAGAAGTTGCAGCCAAAGATGCATCAAATGAGTGTTTGATCATAGCTATTGCAAGGATGGGTGCAAGAGAAAAGATGGACATTCCATTTTATGAGGGAAACTTGGATGCAGAGGAGCTTCTAGACTGGATTAGAGCTCTAGACACATACTTCAACTATGAAGATGTCGAAGAAGACAAGAAAGTCAAGCATGTTGTCACAAGATTAAAAGGACATGCAGCATTATGGTGGGATGAGCTACAAGATGATAGACGCTGCAAGGGAAAGCAGAAGATCAAGAGCTGGGATCGAATGATCACGAAGATGAAGGAGAAATTCATCCCCGAGGACTATCAAATTACTCTGTTCAGGAGGATGCAGAACCTGAGACAGAATATGATGACAGTAAAATAATACACTGAGGAATTCTATAAACTGAACATCAGGGTAGGTCATCGAGAAAGCGATGATGAAAAAGTTTCCAGATACATGAATGGCCTGAGATATGATATCCAGGATGAGATGAGAATGGTTACCATCTGAACGGTGGAAGATGCTTATCAGATGGCTCTGAAAGCGGAAGAGAAGCTGAGTCGAAAGCAGAGTCAAAGAGGCTGAGGCAGAAGTCAGCCCAGAGGCAAATCAGTTGCCCAGGATAAATATCAAAATCCCAAGGAGGACTGGAAGAAGCCTCAGACTCAAACTAAGAGAGGTGGAACCTCACAGAGAGGGAAGCATACTGAGCAGAGAGGGGATTATGCTGACAACAACACTTTTCCTCGTACTAGAGGTAGAGGAAGAGGAAGAGGTGGAGTAATAACATGCTTCACCTGTGGAAAGAATGGGCACAAGTATTACGAGTGTCCAGATAAAAAGAAGGAAAGTGGAGAAGCTCACATCACCGAAGCACAGCGGCAGGATGTTGAGGCAGAAGACGCTGAAGGTGGAAGATCATTGATGATGCGAAAAGTCCTTTTAACACCAAAGAAAGAGGTGGGGAGTTTAGTCCAAAGGACAAGACTTTTTAGGACTGCTTGCAAGACCAAGGATAGGGTATGCAAGGTCATTGTAGACAGTGGTAGCACGGATAATCTCGTTTCGACGGAGATGGTAGAGAAGCTGGAGCTAGAGACGACTGATCATCCAAGCCCATACAGAGTTTCATGGCTACAAAAAGGACACCAGGTAACTGTCACTAAACAATGTTTAGTTGAATTTAAGATAGGAGGATATAATGATAAGATCTTGTGTGATGTCATTCCTATGGATGTTTGTCATCTATTGTTGGGTAGACCATGGAAATATGACAAGAATGTGATTCATGAAGGGAGAATGAACACATACACCCTAGAGAAGAATGGGAGGACACACATGTTACTTCCAATCAAGGATAAGGAGGTGAAGACGGAAGTAAACAACACAGTACTTCTCATGAGTGGGAAGGAACTTCTTACAGAGGTTAAGAAGAAGGAGGATCCACAGTTTATTTTGGTCAGAAAGCCTAGGATTGTTTTGACCAGCACAAGAGTAGATGATTTACCAGAAGAAGTTCAGGAACTGCTGGAAGAGTTCGTTGATATCGTAGTGAACGAATTACCTCATTCGTTGCCACCAATCAGAAGTGTGAGTCATCATATTGATCTCATACCAGGATCCATTTTGCCAAACAAAGTTGTGTACAAGTTGACGCCGCAAGAGAATGAAGAGGTTAAGAGGTAAGTCCAGGATTTTTTGGACAAAGGTTTAGTCAAGGAGAGCTTGAGTCCATGTGTTGTTCCAACAGTACTTATTCCGAATAAAGACGGAGGCTGGAGGATGTGTACTGACTCGAGGGCGATCAAAAAGATAACCATCAGGTATAGATTTCCATTTCCAAGGATGGATGATCTGATGGATTTCTTGAGTGGAGCGAAATATTTTTCAAAGATTGATTTGAAAAGCGGTTATCATCAAATCCGCATGAGATAAGGTGATGAGTGGAAGACAACATTCAAAACCAACAAAGGGTTGTATGAATGGATTGTTATTCCGTTTGGCTTAACAAATGCGCCAAGTACCTTCATGAGGTTGATGAACGAAGTCCTAAGGGAGTTCATCGGAAAATTTGTCATTGTGTATTTGGATGACATATTGGTTTACAGTAAAACAGTGGCAGAGCATCTGAAGCATTTGGCTACAGTGATGCAAAAATTGCAGCAAGAGAGGTTGTTGATAAATATGAAGAAATCCTCATTCATGAAGCTCATTTACTTGGGGTTTATTATTTCGGAAAATGAGTTGAGGATGGATCCAGATAAGGTGGAGGAAATCAAGAATTGGCCATCACCGAAGAATATCTTTGAGGTGAGACGTTTTCACGGATTGGCTAGTTTCTACCGAAAGTTCATTAGGAATTTCAGTGGAATTATTGTAGCGATGATGGATACAGTGAAGAAAAGACACAAGTATTTTCACTAGACAGAAGAAGTTGAAAAGAGTTTTAATTTGTTGAAGAGGAAGATTACGGAACGACCAGTTTTGGTGTTGTCGAATTTCCGAAAGACATTTCAAGTGAAATGCGACGCAAGTGGATTTGCGATAGGGGAAGTCTTAAGTCAGGAAGACAGGTCGATAGCATACTTCAACGAGAAGCTGAATGAAGCGAAAGTAAAGTAATCCACTTATGATAAGGAGTTTTATGCTATTATACATGCATTGAAGAAATGGAGACATTACTTGATCCCGAAAGAGTTTGTCTTATGCAGTGAAAATCATGCACTGTAGTTTGTGACTCAACAGGAAAAGTTGAATCAGAGACATGTCAAATGGGTTGAGTATATGCAGAATTTCACTTTTGTGATTAAACATATTTCTGGTACTGCTAACAAAGTGGCTGATGCTTTGAGCAGGATGTGTTTGTTGTTGCAGGAGTTCAAAGTCAAAACGTTGGGTTTTGATGATCTCAGGAACATGTACGTAGATGATTCAGATTTTAAAGAGGCGTATGAAGCAGCTGAGAATCCAATTCTCAAAGACCAAAGCTAATGGATAGAATACATGATCCAGGAAGGATTACTGTTTAGAGGTAGTCAGCTATGTATTCCGAAATGCTCCATGAGGGAGAATCTGTTGAAGGAGAAACACAGTGGAGGATTAGCAGGACACTTTGGTCATGACAAGACATTCGCAAAGTTGAATGAATAATATTTTAGGCCGGGAATGCGAGCAGACATCAAGAGATTCGTGGACAAATGTAGAATTTGCCAGCATTCGAAGGGAAGGAAGCAGAATGCAGGGTTTTATCAACCATTGCCCATACCAGAGAGGCCGTGGGATGCAATTAGCATGGATTTTGTATTGGGGTTGCTAAGAACACCAAGAGGTGTTGATTCAATCTTTGTGGTGGTGGATAGATTTTCCAAGATGGCACACTTCATTCCATGTCAGAAAACTAGTGACGCAACTCACATTGCGAATTTGTTTTTCAAAGAAGTCATTCAACTTCATGGGTTGTCAAGGAGTATAGTTTCAGATTGAGATACCAAACTCATAGGGAATTTTTGGAGGACCTTATGGAAGAATCTAGGAATTAACTTGTAATTTAGTTCAGCGTATCATCCTCAGACGGATGGACAGATAGAAGTGGTGAACAGAATTCTGGGAGACTTGCTGAGAAGCTTGGTGATAGAACACCACAGCCAGTGGGACAACATATTACCATAGGCAGAGTTTTCTTATAATGACTCAGTTAACAGGAGCACAGGGCAGAGTCCATTTCAGATTGTCTACGGTATGCAGCCAAGGGGGATTTCTGAGCTGAGAGATTCAGAATAGACTGTGACTAGAAGCGCTAGTGCATAGGAATTTGCAGAGGTGATGAAAGAATTTCACAGCCGGGTGAAGGAGAGATTGCAAAATTCAAATCAAGAGTATAAGTGTAGAACAAATCAGCATAAAAGACAACTTCAGTTTGAGGTTGGTGACTTGATTCTGGCACATTTGAGGAAAGAAAGGTTCCCGAGAGGAACGTATAATAAGTTGAAGATGAATAAAATCGGACCATGTAAGGTCTTGAAGAAATTTGGGGCGAATGCTTATGAGATTGAATTACCCGATGGGATCGGAATTTCTCTGATATTCAATATCTCAGATTTGTACCCATATAGAGCTGAGGAAATAGAGATTGGATATGAACAACCAGTGATCCAGTGGACAAATTAGATGCCAGTTGCATACAAGCCGCATATGGAGCGCATACTAGATAAGAGAGTGAGCAAGAGGACCAGGCGAAAGAAATACTTTGAGTATCTGGTCAAATGGAAGAACCATCCAGTTGAAGATGCCAGCTGGGAGAATGAAGCAAAGATCCAGAAGCATGGACTAACCGTGTGCGAGCTCATGGAAAGGAGCCCATGAAAATTTTCAAGCGAGGGAGTATGATGCAGGAGCATCGCCAACATCAAGCGAGCCAACGCGGAAGAAAAAGATAGCTAGACAAGCACCAGCACAAATTTTGAAAATCACCTTGAAATTGTTGCGCAATCTTAAATGAAGCCATTAAGAAGAGGCGCACTTGTATAATGTAAATGGACCTTGATCAATTCGCTCTCGTCCTTAGTAGGTAGAAGGCATTTAAAGTAGTTAATGTAGGTAGCTAGAATTTAATTCTAGATTACACAGTTTTAGAGCGCAAGAGGGAAAACGGGATATAGACACCCTCATTGTGTATTGTAACATTATTATTATGAGCATTGTTGGGAAGAGCAGGATCATACAGAGAGTTGTGTAAGAACACCCATGTACAAATATTTGGATTAATAGAAAGAGTTGATTCAAATTCATGGTTTTGTGTTTGTTCTCTGTGTATTGATGTTGAATGATATGCTCATGAATGTTTGCTTCCAGTTATACATTTGCTTTGTATGCTATGTATATGATTTCATGTTTGAGTTTGAAGTCTGAAAGGAGGTAGGAATGAGTTTCAATTGTTTCTCTATCTAAACAAGAGTTCATGCAAGGAGTGCAGTCGAAGTGTCCACAAGGAGTGCATTGACAAAGGGGTCAAATAGGGTAGCTTTTGTTCTCGTTCATTCAGAAGTGCAGACAGGCACAAGAGCCGTGCAAGGAGTGCGCAGGCTAAGTAAAGTCTCAGAGTTGCGAGTCTGAGAAAAGCGTTGAGATACTGCTGCTGCAGGTGTGCGCATATTCGAAGGGATTTCAACACTTAAAAGTGTTTGAAAATATGTCGCAAGGAGTGCGTGCAGGGGTTCTCCAAAAAGGCATTGAGTCATGGAAAGCGCAGAAGGATTGAACCTTTGAAACGGTTGAAGGGGGTAAGAGGCCAAGAACCTTAAAGGTTTGAAGGAAAGTGTAGTAGCAAAGGGCCGCAGGAGGACGAGCTCTCAAAGGGAAGGAACGGACGAACGAAGTTCTCTGAGGAGATTTCACGAAGTTCCGTGAGCTTTCAGATCTCACAAAGGAACAGGGGAGATACAGCGACGTATTCTCTAAAGTTTCAAAGCTCAGGAGGGGCAGGACCGTAGATTCGAGTCACAAGGACTGTCGGATTTACTCGGGGTTGGTCATATCGGGGTTTTGTGGGTGAAAGTCCCGTAAACATAGCAACAGGAATCGCGAAACGCGATATCTCGACAACCAAGGAATCGTGTGGGGCCATAGGAGTCAGTGAAGTGGACAAGTGGCACGATGTTTCAGAGTTTCATGGAGTGAAGTTCTGAAACATTTGCATCAGGATTCGCGATACCGCTAAGTCCGAAATCCCGACAGAGGTGACGTAGTGTTGAAGAGTCAATTTCGTGTGTGCGGGGGTTTCGGCATATCGGAATTCAGGGGTCAGTAAAACAAGTTACTCGACATCACGAGTGTCGAAATCACGATAAGGGAAATCCCGAAGGGGAAAAGGGAAAGGTCAGCGTTGACTGTATCGGGATTCGGGGATTCTAGATTCCAACGCTCGACCACTAACCTTGCGAAGTTGTGAAGTCTGATCTCCCGATTGTAAAGAGGGGGATCCCATGAGGATTGTTGTGGGTGCAGATTTCCCGATAGGGAAATAGAAGAACCGTTTGGAGTTCTTCGGGTCGTGTGAAAGGAAAGATCCTGAGCTGACGTGGACTTTCTGACCTACGGGTTGAGGAGTAGAGGGCATCGGCATCAATTTGTTTGGGACAAATCCCTCATATAAGCTAAATGGTTCTATTCTGGAGATGGGTTTTCAACCATTTCTTCATATTCCTTAAGGTTTGGCTGAAACAAGTCCCACACAATCGTCTTTCTATTCTTGAACACATTTCCAAATCTTATTTGTTGTTGCTCATAAATTATTTGCAAAAATCCAATATTATTTTTGGACCAATTATCTTGAACGTATTTAGATAATAAAATGAAGCCATGATCAAATATGTACCAAATAAATCATAATAGAAACCTGTGAAACAAAAAGAAACCAAATTAAAAACCTAAAAATTGTGAATAAAACAAAATCTAGAGCAATAAAATAAAAAATGAATTTAAACTAACTATAAGTTCTAAACAAATATTGTTTATATTTTCCTTTCAAATATGATCTTAAAATTCTAGAAGCTTCAAGTTGATGGAGAGGAGAAAAATATTGATTTTGAGTTTTCACAAAATCAAACAAATGATAGATAATTCTTTTTTTATTTTTTATTTTTATTTTAAAATGAGATGCAAATTGACAAAAGAATTTAATTAATTAAACCTACCAAATGGTTTTGTGAAAATGATTTCTAATGATGAAAAGACGAAAACGTAATCATAATTTAAACGAAAGTAAACAGTTGATAAAAATTAATGTTTTAGTTTAAATTAAGGTTTCTATGTTCGTCTCTCCCTCATTCAAATTTGATCAAATGTGAACAAATGTCATAGAAAATATGTGTCGCAATAAACTTTATTGATGTAAAATCATTTTTATTAATCCATGTCTTCAACCAAGCCAGTGTTATAGCATATAAATTCAATAAGGAAGAGGTAATAACAAACTCCCCAAATTATGAAGCTCGTCCATCAACATCAAAACTCTATAGAAAGAAAAAACAAAATGGATTTTGAGTTTCATGAAATTCAAACCAAACAAAAGAAAAGAATATAAACTCAAACCAACCTCAAAACAAATAAAACCAATACCAATCCAATCAAGTCAAAGGAAGAAAAAATGAAGAATCCAAGTAAAATTTCGAGGGACCCTAAATTTTGATTAAAAATAAAGAAGGGGGTTGTTGGGGTCCAACAAATGGTGACTCACTGGGAGAAGAAGTTATCTCTGACTTATTAAACTTTCATCGTAGGAAAGAAGAATAAGACTTGGATATAATTTTAATATGCTTTGAAACAAATCTAGTTTAATATTACACAATATTAAGATTAGCTCAGATTTATAGAAAAATATCAGAAAAGAAGAAAATAATATTTTTACAGAGGATTATAACCTGAAGTTGTGTTTTAATCAAAGAGTCACGATGTTTTTAAAAGCACTTCAATACCATTGATAGAGCCACTACTGCTAGTAGGCATCCATAGCCTCGACAGGGATGTCATTTAACCCACTCAATTGTTTTAATCCCATCCAATAGTTGTATCCACATGATGTATACTTCCATAAAAGTTAATTTAAAAGCATATACATGCTACCTCTCGACCTGACATTGTTTCATTTCTAGCAGACCTGTTCAATACCCCGACGAAGTTGTCTTGGTATTATGTGTGCATTTACCCACTCCTAGCGAGCCTCTTCAGAACCGCGACAGGTTTACACACACTTCCCACACTTAAGTGCTTTCAACCCTCTTATTCCACTTTTAAATAATAATACAGTTATAGATTTATTGATGACAAAGAGAGTGGGGTGATATTGAAGGTTAATTGCAATACATGTGAATTGTTGATCATGTTATTTATTTTCTTTCAAAACTGGAAGCTTTATCATGGTTTAGAGATTTTAGATCTCTGTTAAAAAATCATCTAGAGAATGGGGAAGCACTTAAACATTATTCCTTAAGAATATGGACGACGTAAAAAGTTTAAATATCATCATAATTCCCAAAGATCTTGACACATTTTAGGGGTAATACTCTGACAAAGACCGTTTAGGATTTAATAGTACTCAACTAACTTACAAATAAATTATCTGAGTTGAACCTTAACATTAGAAACTATTTGACCTGTTTCAAATTTCTTTTAAAAACATAAGTCTTGAAATGAATGCTTCCTTCAACAATCGCCCTTTGATCAGAAATATATTTATTCAAAAAGACATACAAGAAGAAAGTTCAATCAAAGAAAGAAAAAAAAACACACACACAATAAACTGAATTAGATTTTATTAATGGGATTCAAAATCATAAGTATATCAAAACAAACAAAATCAAAATAGCAAAAGAAAACTTCAAAAAAAACATTTTGACCAAAAACAAAACCAGGCCAACCTCTCATAGAGAAAGAGGATAAAAAGGAAAAACAACACAATTTAGGGTTTTGCATATAGGAAGGTTCTTTTCTTAATATAGTGATGGATGATACATCATTTTGGCCAAGCTTATTATTAAAAGTCATAGAAAAATCCGTAACCAGGATGAGTGCAATTACATACAGCTGTAAGCTATGTTTGTTAGGGTAAAACGAAGATCAAATCCCTAATTTATTTATTAATGCTTCATAATATATGAAATCATTGCATGATGCTACCAAGTTTTGAAAAAGAAACATTTAATCAAGACAACTGCAAAAAGGAAAAAGAAAGGAATTGAAAGAAGACTTCTCTGACAACATTCAGACGATGGTTCTCCTTGCATAACCACGCTCCTTCATAACTGCACTATTCAAAAGAAAAAGGTGAAAAAGAAGGAAAACCCCAAAAGGACTATATTCCTACACCTACTCTAACTTTTACATAGATCAAAACGCTAAGTAAAATCGTATTTCCAGTGCAGCCACAAGAGCATCTTAGATCTTGCAAGGCATAGAAAGTCGAAAATTAGAATAAAAGAATGTAGTATTGCATATAAAAAATAAATATGTCATTCTTACCTCCTATATATTCATTTAAATACAAATCAAACACGACCTTACCATTC
This sequence comes from Picea engelmannii, assembly GCA_009831015.1. Classification (NCBI taxonomy): domain Eukaryota; kingdom Viridiplantae; phylum Streptophyta; class Pinopsida; order Pinales; family Pinaceae; genus Picea; species Picea engelmannii. The sequence continues at coordinate 450,781 of ML777552.1, forward strand.
TTTTGAAACTTCTTTATGTATGAATCCTCCATCCATTCTAAAATCCTATCATAAAAATTAGGATGAAAACTATGACTTCGGCGAGCTAGATCTATCAATGGGGAACACATCATAAGAGGATTTATGACATCAATCATATTACTGGTTTGAATACTTCCTTTTATGAGATGGATCGTTTCAAAACATGAAGCATAATCATTAAAATTCGAACTAACCAAAGAATGAATACGCAATGTAGAATATTTGATCTCCATAAGAATGAGTGCATTGAATTTTTCAAAAATAAATTGTGTAAAATCATCTTGCAACATGTATTTTTTCCATGCGAATGATGAAAGTGAAAGAGCATCAAATCCGACTTCATAAATGTTATGTTCGAAATTAATTTCACCAAATCTTGGCTTATCGAAATCATTTAATTGTTATGGAAAAGAGTAAGATATTGCGAGTAAAGTATCATGTCCACTAGAATCTAAGAAGAGATCGAGATATAAAGAGTAAAAGGAATCTGAAATAAGCACATGAAAAGAATATATTGAGCTATGATATTTAACAATGGTATTCTCAAGACATTCCTCTTCACTTTCCTTAAAACTTTCACTTTGTTTTGGTGATAAATCCTTCAACATAATATGATCATCTAAATTTGCCTCATGTATGATAGATAATTCAAAACTTTCATGACATACATCTAATCTTTCTTCTGGATAAGGTATGATTTGTGGATGAAGGTTTAAGGTTTCTTCTTCAAAAGCATATTTACATTTGTAATCAGTTTCATAGCAATGTTAGAATGCTTAAGATCATTTCCATCACCTAAGTGTTCTTCAATAACTAAATTTAAGTACTGATTAGAGAAAGAGTTAAAAGAATATGGACATTCACCTTGACCCAACATCAAATCTTCTTCCACGACGGTCGAGGACTGAATATACAATACTTTAGAGGAAAAACTAGTTTGATTGTCAGTAAGAACATTTTCAATAGATTCTACCTCCCTTGCGTGTTCAAAATTTTCGGATGGATTCCTCTCATCCTGCTAACTAAATTATTCTTGCAATTGAGTGATAGGATTTGTAACTGATTCATCATTCGCGATTGAATATGACTGGATGAAAGGGGCGCAAGCATCACATAGGAGATTTAGTAAAAATGACATGTCATCAAGATTAAATTTACAGAGAACATGATGGATTCTTGTTGAAAATCCTTCTGGAGATGAATCATCATTGATTAGTCAAGCCTGAAATTCTTCACATACTTGCTTGTAATCATAGATTTCAAAAGCATCTAAAAATTCCTCTACAAATTGAAACCAATCAATAATGTGATATGATGGAAAAGACTCAAACCAATGTTTAATCTGACCCCTTAAAGTAAAAGAGAACAATCTGCATAAAACCTTTAAATCAAAAATATAATGCTTTATGCATTTACACCAAAACTCGTTAAGATGGTATTTTCCAGATACATCCCCCCCACCATCAAAGGTGAGTTTGGAACAGTAAGAGACTATCTCATTGGGAATATCAAGTAATGAGAAGTGGAAAGCATGTTCCAACACAGTGATTTGGAGAGCCATGGGGAATTAAATACATTCAAAACAAAGACTCCTGCAAGGCTAGCTTGTAAGTTTGACATGCCTTCTAGTGCATTTCAAGATGACACAAAATAAATATTTATAAATTTGGAATTATGACAGGATGAGGGGTAAAACATTTAATCATTAAATTTACCTCGACCCTCCTTCTAGCACCATTTATTTACAGGAGTTTATGACATGTCATCAACAGGAAGGGAAGATTTGGTCCAGAGTTGTCTATTTAACCCAAGTCGTTTGGTATAATCTACCCTGACAGGTTTTATGGATCTGTTATCGAAATAAGATCCTAAAACAACTAAAATATGTGGACTAACTTAAGATACAACTCTAACAATCAACACTTTAATTACAAATGTTTAATTAATAGTGTTTATGTACAATGGTTATATACAATTTACAAGGTTTAAGAAAAGCCTTGTGAAAATAATTATTTTAAGATAATGGATCTAAACAAAGATGAAGAATATAAACAAAATTATTCTAATACTCTAAATACCAAACTAATAAACAATGGATGAATAAGATTATTAATGATATAACAAAAATAAACAAAGTATTTAATGTTTAGATGATGCAATCAATATTCATTAACAAATTAATAAATTAAATAAATAATACACTAACTAACCTCTTGCTGATCAGCAATGCTAAGCTAAATTCATCTCTTTGTATGTGTATGAGCTCCTCTTAACCTGTGTCAAGTGTAAACCTATGAAAAAGACAAACATAATACTTCCTGAAGAAACTCAATGAAATCATTTATATTCCAGGATGATTTTATGATGACAGAAAGACAAACGATTATATATCATGTGACTTTAGAATGTCCAAATAATTGAAAATGAAAGAAATTTCAATCCTCAATAAATGGTGTTACCAACTATATAGTATCATATGTAAACTCAAAATACTTGAATAGATGATCAACCACAGATATTAAAGGAACCAAAATATAATGAACCATATAAATGAAAACATAACATGAAAAATTATATGCATAATGGTCTAAAGCTAGTTCAATACAAATAAAGTTTCATATCCAGAAGTTATATGAGAAACAATATTAGCATTGCACAATCTACAAAAGGACGAAAGTCAAAGAGTAAATTGTATCCCATATAGTTTCAAAAAAATAAGTCCATCATATGGTCCAAAATGAATTTTTGGGATAATAGACTCTTAAAGATTGAAAAAATTAATACATAAATGATAGCAATTAACTATGTGTTGACAAAACAAACCAAACCTAATTTAAATCAATGCATAATCAATTACTCAAAGAATATGAAGATATTATAATGAAAAAAAAATCATTTTACTCACATGACAAAAGTCATTAAGCAACCTGAAATTCCATATTCTTCTTTGAAAATACCTGTTCATTCTCCCAAAGATTCCAACCATCCGTTACTCCATTTGAAAAAAAAAAAAATTACAAAATACATAATATACAAAAATGAAAGGGTAAAAATCCTCCTCTCAATTTCCTGGATGTCCTTTGGCACTGAACTTTCTCATGTATTTATACAATGAATGAACAGTCTGGGCGTCACTAATAGTTTTTTCCACCTGAAATTTTTCTCGTAAAGAGACAAACATATCTCCCAAATCGTGCATTTGTTTGGGACAAATCTCAGGTTTAAGCTACATGGGTCCATTCTGGAGATGGGTTTTCAACCGTTTCTTCCAATTCCTTACGGTTTGGCTGAAACAAGTCCCGCAAAATCGTCTTTCTGTTCTTAAATGCATTTCCAAATCTTATTTGTTGTTGCTCATAAATTATTTGCAGCAATCCAATATTATTCTTGGATCAATTATCTTGAACTTATTTAGATAATAAAATCAAGCCATGATCAGATCCATACCAAATTACTCATAATAGAAACCTGTGAAACAAAAAGAAACCAAATTAAAACCTAAAAATGGTGAATAAAACAAAATCTAGAACAATAAAATCAAAAATGAATTTAAACTAACTATAAGTTATAAACAAATATTGTTTATAGTTTCCTTTCAAATATGATCTTAAAATTATATACGCTTCAAGTTGATGGAGGGGAGAAAAATATTAATCTTGGGTTTTCACAAAATCAAACAAATAATAGATAATTTTTTTATTTTTTTTTTTTAAATGAGATGCAAATTGACAAAAGAATTTAATTAATTCAACCTACCAAATGATTTTGTGAAAATGATTTCTAATGAGAAAAAAATGAAAACATAATCATAATTTAAATGAAACTAAACAGATGATAAAAATCAATGTTTTAGTTAAAATTAAGGTTTATATGTTCGTCTCTCCCTAATTCAAATTTGATCAAATGTGAACAAATGTCATAGAAAATATGTGTCACAATAAAATTTATTCCTATAAAATCATTGTTATTAATCCATGTCTTCAACCAAGCCATTCTCATAACATATAGATTCAATAAGGAAGAGCTAATAGCAAACTCCCCAAATTGTGAAGCTCGTCCATCAACATCAAAAATCTGTAGAAAGAAAAAAAATGAAATGGCATTTGATTTTCATGAAATTCAAACCAAACAAAAGAAAATATTATAAACTCAAACCAACCTCAAAAAAAATAAAACCAATACCAATCCAATCAAGTCAAAGGGAAAAAAAAACCCCGAAGAATCCAAGTAAAATTTCGAGGGACCCTAGATTTTGATTAAAAATAAAGAAGGGGGTTGTTGGGGCCCAACAATGTGCTAAAAGGATTATTAGGATGTCTATTTAATACCATATTCTCTTTCACATCCAGATAACTATGAAAAATATATTGTCTTTCAATAAGACAATGGTATCCCTATGGTGTATATCATCAAGGAACTCAATAAGTGGAAACCTATGAATTTGAGAGTGGTGCGTCAAGACAAATTTTATATTTTCCTTTTAGAAACAATGTATAATCTATATCTTAATTCTTTTGACTCACACAAGTTAGTAAATAGTTTCCAATTAAGTATATTCTTGCTACGAGGCCTCTGAGCATAGAGACAATATCAACTATTGTAATAGGTCCTTGCTTATAATATATATGTTTAGAAATTAATCCTCTACTTTCTAATCTATTTATCATGTACAAAACTTATTTAGATAAAATACAATTAGTGCTTATTCCACAATTTCATCCCTCCAATATTTGATGGACTACCAAAAATGCAAGATAATCCCTTAACTCTACAAGTTAGTTTAATTATATTTTCTAATTATCTATATTATGGTTTTTATTTTAGATACAATGCATAATACCATGATGCCTACACCACAAGAATACCTACTTGCAATTTTTTAGATCCAAAAAATGTACTCAAAGAAAACATCATAGCTCTTGTACTCTCTTCCAAAAATCATGGTGCATTAAAGCCCAAAAAGGGCCTAATATAGACCAAAAGAGTGCAAATGCATAAATTAGGCATCCCATAGGTCACAATGATCCCAATTGCATCAAGTTTAGAGAATTATTGGTTCCCATCATATTATAAAATAATTAAGGAGAAAACTTAATGGCATTATCAAATAAATGAGGAAAATTTTATTACACTTTCTCAAATGTGAAGTAATTTGACTTGTGTCAAGAATTGACTCACCTTTATTATTTTTAGGAGTTTATATCCATGTCATGAGTATGTCATATTGTCTTGTTAATTATTTGATCAAAAGAGGCCAATGCATTGAACTATAAATCAATGCTTATTGGAATCTCTCACTACTACATTGGGCGCAGATTACGATGAAATATTACGACGGTTTAGAATTTCGTCGTATTTGTTTTGCATTTTTTTTACTAAATATACCTTTTTTTGGGGGGGGGTCCAAATGTTGGTTGCTCTAGCGACCAACATTCCAGGTTGGTCGTTTTAACGATGAATCTTGGTCGCTCTAGCAACTAACCACCATTTAGTCACTCTAGCGACCAACAAGGGCATGTGTGGGAATCAAATGGTCATTTGCGGCAAATCAATCATATATATATCCCAGTTACAACAAATTTTCTATAGTTATGACAATCATTTTCTACAGTTGTGAAAATCATTTGGGTGTTCTGATGCAATGGTGTTCTAGTTTTTATGAAATCTTGATTTCAATTCTCTTTCAAGAAGAGAAACATTGAATTGATCAAACTCTACATAGATGAGATTTTGAAGGTCAGTACTTAAATTTTTTCTGTGTGAATTAGTAATTTGGTGCTATTGAACTATTTTATGGTTTATTTTCACTCCTTCTAAGGGTTTAGAGGAAGAGGTTATAGGCGTTAATTATGGATAAAAGATATATGTGTTAAGTGTTAATGGTAATACATACAAATATTTAGGGGTTATAGGGAATAATTCTTAGGGGTTATATATGCTAGGGTTTTAGTATTTAAGTGATGAAGACGTTATAGGTATTTGGAAATAATGGGTTATAACTATTAAAAGTTAAATGAATTATAAACTAGATGAGGTGTTATGGGTTATAAATATTATAAAGGGTAGATATTAATGGTTGAGTGCTTACACGAGTTACAGTTAGGGAGGTTAGGGGTGATATTAGTTAAAGGACTTAAAGAGTATACATGTTTGGACTTATAGGGGTTATAGTTGTTAATAATTAGGTGATACGTGTGTAATGGGTTATATGGGTGAGGGGTTAGATGTCATGGCAGTAAGG
>ML777552.1:481625-492881 GCA_009831015.1 Picea engelmannii
GTTTTTTCATAGTAAGGATGGGTCTCAGAGCCTTGACCATAATCAAGGGAGGAAAACAAGGGACTTACACCATAAATGGATATCTAAGGCTTATTAGCCATGAACATGAACTCAAACCATAAAAAAGACACTTTAGAGGTAACGTTTTGCCTCTAAGAAGAATGTGGGTACTATTATAGGTTCTTATGCATAGGGGATGGGTGATTTAAGGCACTTTCTATGGTCAAGTCGGGGAAATAAATCATGCATATCAACCATATATATATATATATATATATATATATATATATATATATATATANAAAAAAAAAAATAATAAAACATTATATATATATCTTAATTAAATTAGAAACAAAAATAATAAACACTAAAAATACAAAACAAAATCCACCACATTAAACTTAAACAAATGCAGTTGCACATAAATGTGGACCCGACCTCGTTGATTCGAAAATTTGAAAGACTCAAAGGAGGGAGGGATTGGAGAGGACATCTATTCCAATGATTTTTTGGTTCTCTGCCCACTGTAGTTGCTGATCAAAACCCCAAGTGAAACCCTTGTCCAATAAGCAAGGAGCAAAGAAAACCTCGCGAGTACTGATCTGAGCAAAGAGAAACCCCACGATTGATCTGAGGATAGAGAAACCTCGGGACCTGTGGAGACCGAGACTGAGGGCCATTCGAGACTAAGACTGAGAGTTTTGCATGAGACTGTCGAGGGAAAGGAGGGAATCAAGGACTATCCGAGACTGAGACCGAGACTTGCGCGCGAGACTGTCAAGGGAAAGGAAGTAAATAATGGTATGTTCTTTAAGCTACCCTGACATTTCTTTCAATTATATATAGCATTTTTTCATTGATTCGATCCGGGTGACTACTAATAAAAACCCATTGAATACAAACTGCCCTCAGAATTTCCCATGGTTTTACAAAAAAACATAACCAATGTGCCTTTTAAAAATACAGCTAGAAAATCAGTCATATCTTGGTGTATTGGTTTTCCTTGGGACTTAGGGGAAGGTATGATTGGGATAGACTTGTAGGGCCATCCGAGACCAAGACCGAGACTTGTGTGCGAGACTGTCCCTCGAAATTTCCCATGATTTTAAAAAAAATAAACAATAATGCCTAAAATAAAATCCTAAGGTGTCCCAATAAACCTATTCTACCCTAACCCTAAACCTATACTACCCACATCCTTCATTCATCACTTAATAGTGGATAGGTTCATGTGCGAGTTCTCAATTTTTTCCATAATGAATAAATTTTGTAGTGGTGAGAATGGAGGAGTAGTATTTTTGAGGACATGCTCATGGATTTCCTCTCGTTTTGACTCCTCCATCAATTCATCCTCTTAAGATCCTATATCCATTGAACATACAATAGAACCATGAATCCACAAGGCCATCTCATCTTTTCTTCTTCATACTCTTGAGAGGACTCTAGCCACCTTTTCCATTTCTTTGTCAATGAGCCTTTTCTTAGATGGTATATTGTCCATAGTGTGGAGGTCGACGGGTGTTCCCTTTTCTTGTTATTGGTGCACTCCTATATATGAATTGGTTTTTTTTCCTACTTCATTCCAAACTAGGACTCCCAAGACATAAAGAACATAATCGTGTAGACCATGATCCCAAGAAATCAAAATTCCATGGGGGTTATGTTTCCCATGTATGTCATACATTGATGATTGTTGTGGTTGTGGGAATCATGCTTCATTATTTCAAACCCAAAACCCATATGAATTTGATCCCAAAACCCATATGAATTTTCTTCATTAAGAGTGTTTTACAGTGAAAAACATTTTAAGAGTCGTTCCTAATTTCACATGCTTACTATTAATCACTTACATAGAATTGAGCCTTCACTAGTTGAGATCTTGGAAATGGAATTTATAATCTAAGACTTTTCATAAGTCTTATTGTTGATTTCAAACATAGGTAAAGACATGGGAATTTTGATCATTGAACTTTTTTATTGAGATTTTTGGCTCATTTTGAGATAAACCACATCGTTATAATTTCAAGAAAATGAGTAGATTGGAGGAAGAATTTTGCCTCGTCGAAAAATAGACTCACCATAAAGGTTGAGTTTGTCCACTTATTAAGGCAATCGTCAAATAAAATATAGGAAGTTATAGACCAACATTATAAAAGTCATTTTTTGTATTAGATATCATCAACCGTGCACATGGTCATCCACCTTAGAGATCATCCACCATGCTCCATCCATCTCATCCATATTTGTCCCTACAGCCTTCTTCACATTCAATGACAACATGACAAATGGACTAGGTGATGAGGTGGTAGCCTGGGCTAACGAATATGTGGAATTCCTCACATCCAATGATGATGTGACACATGGACCAAGTGATGAGGTGGAAACCATGTCTAAATAATAAGTGGAATTATTCACATCCAATGAAAACATAAAATGTGCACCAAGTGGTAACCAGGGATAACTAATCCACCCATCTTCGCCCCTTAATCCTTATTCACATCTAATGACAACTTGACATAGGGACTAGATGATGAGGTGGCAACAAGGATAGTTGAAATTTGGCATTCTTCACATCCAATGGTGGCATGACACATTGACCAAGTGATGAGGTGGTAAATTAAGGTAACTGACAAGTAGCATTCTTCACATCCAATGACAACATGATGCATCCAATATAGTCATCAATTCTATCATCCTTGATATGGATTCTTCCTCCCTTGATGGATCCAAAAATTCATCTATAGCCTTGAAATTATTTTTCTTTATCCAATTTTCTTAAAATTTATATGGATTCATTAACATATTCTTTTTGTCTTGTCAAATATGAGTACATATTGTTTTCTTTCCTTCCAGGTTTTATTTTAGGGGTTTTTCACAAAAGTGCATCATTCCCTTTTCTTGCTCCCAATATAGATAAAACAAAACCTTATTCTTGTATAGATAAAACAAAACCTAATTCTTGTATATTGTTTGTATGTGATATATTGTCTAATATTTTGGATTGTTTCTTTCATTGTCCTAACATTAACATGTATTGTGGGTATTATCTTGACAAATGCAATACATTGTTTTCTTGGTATTCCTTAGATTGTGGGGACCATCTCAAGAGAGACCATCAATGGCCATAGGGATAGAGACCATCTTATTTAGAGAACACTAAAAACTACACAATTTTTCGTGGATAGAGACCCACGAAACTTCTATAAGGTATTTTTCTACCTTTGTTCTACTCAAATATAACAATCATTTTCTCTAGTCATCTATATTACAACTTCCTTCTTCAACATTTGGTGTATCAAGGGAACCCAATGCTTCTGCATATAAGAGAAATCATTTTCACCATATAACCTACTAACTAGCATGATGAAATCCCTCATGGGTTCTCATAAATTAGAGGTGGGCAACAAATTAGATGGGAAATTCAAAATTATTTCTTCTGTCTTCCCAGATAATTTCGGCCCATGAACACCTACCCAAAATACTGAGTGAAGAAATACTTTGTGTTTTCTCAAAGGTTTGGCTCCAACCCTAGATGCAAAAGTCTTACATGTCAAGTTATATTTCCAATTTTTATCTTTAGCTATATCATAATATGAATATCATTGGCCTAACGTTTCCTTCTCCCTCGATGGAGTGTAGGTACAACCAAATATGTATCTATCAAACCTATCATCCAGCTCGAGTGATGAAATTTAGAGAGGGACAAGGGAAAACATATCCAACACATCTTACAAGGCAAAATCAACTAGAGGTGAAAAGGTTAGAAGAAAGTTTGGTAGGCGCATGAAATTGTTTCTTGTTGAAGGAGGATCATGCTCTTATGACGATGAGAGCATAGGTGACACCGAGGTTCCCTTGAGGTACAAATACCTACTGAAACAATGGGTACCCAAGGAACTCCTCGAGTTGGACACTGACTTCTATGTTAATGAGAGGATTTATTGCATTTCTCTGTCATCCATCCATGGCCTTGGTTTATTTTCCATAGACAACATAAAGGTAAAATATGGTGGATTAGTTGAATTGTTTGAGTATGTTGGACCATGTTACACTTATGGAGTATGGTTGAGGCTGGTCCAATATATGCCTAGTATGAGGAGATACGCACTTGCCGCAAATTATATACAGCTAAAAGACAATAATAGGCATAAAGGAGCGACTATGTATATTGATGGAAGGCCAAAGGCATCGGGTAATATTGCAGGTCTTATAAACAGTACAAGGCCTGGGACGACAAGAAAGGAACCCAATTGTATTTTTGAGGAGCGTGAAGGTAATGGGATATTTGTATGTGTGGTGAAAACAATAATGACAGGCGAAGAGTTGCTGGTTAATTACAATCTGAATCGAGTCGACCCAAGAACGTCTTATTTTGCTACAATACAAAACCCATTATACCCAAACTTAAAAAGTGATTACTTAATTTGTGAATGTTTCATTTGTGACGAAATTTTATTTTATTTCTAAAATATTTTATTATTAGGCATATTTTGCGTTCCTCTACACTTATCCCTCTAACATCAAGTGTTCTTGTATCTTCACACAAGCATAGCACGACCTAAAAATTTTCAGTCAACATTTACAATCTTGGGTTACCTCATTATATCCCTCTCTTATCTTACCTACAATTGCCCAACCATAATATCACCAATTCATGGATAGAATGAAGCATGTGACTCTTATGTTAACTTTGAATAACTACAATGGCATCTACAATACATTTTAGAGGGCGCATTTCTCATGGAAACTACCTTACTACATCCTTGTTGAATTCTCTGATTCTCGGATCTGATAGATATTGTTTTATAATTTCAATGCAAAATTTTGTTTCATGCCACAGTTATCATAGAATAACTATGCATTGAGAATCTCAACTATTACAATGCAATAAAAATAACAAGATCTAGAATTATTAACCATGCACAGTAGACACAAGAACACAATAATTTATCTTAGGAAAACCAAAACCAAGCTTGGAAGAAAACCCAACAACATTTCTTATAGAATAATCAATTCAATAGTTTACAAGTTTATCACCAATAACATAGACCAAGAGATAACAAAGAGTCACCTCCCCAGCCTAGCGCAACTCCCAAGAAGTAGCGCACAAGATAGAATACCAAGAACTTCAAGTTGCAGCGAATTTTACCTTGAATTTTACAAAACCCATTATACCCAAACTTAAAAGGGGATTAATTAATTTGTGAATGTGTAACAACCCTAGTAGAATATATGTTTAGGGAATTATTAAGTAAAATTTATAAGGTAATTAATTTTTCTAACATATTATTAATTAAACAAAGATTGGTATAATGATACTAATCAAATATTTATTAATTAATTAATGGTTACAGTTTGATTAATTAATTGATTAATTAATTACATGTTACATTCATTGACATGGGTATTAAATTAATAGGGTTAATAAATTATAAGTTTAATTTGTTAAAGACTTACGCACACGGAAAGGGATAAGACATTGAACATAAAGGGACAAGATATTAATTACGAAAGGATAAAATAATAAATAAAAGGATAAGGGGCATTAACTATGTGTAGGTAATGGAGTAAATGAAAGGAGGGAGGCGAAGGAGGAATATGAGGGGCATGAGGTTTACGAAGGAGGGATCATTCTACGGGAAATTTTATTTTTGAAGGGTTCTCTTGGATTTGCACAAAGGAGGGCTTTGAGTTCTATAGTCAGGAAGGGTTAGTACAGGGGCACCGGTTTGTTGGGGGTTTTGGGCATAGGGGCCAGGATATCCATATGGTATCTTGGAGCTAGGTAGTTGTCCTAGTTGGCAGGGTGGAAACTCTGTTTTGGGCAGAGTTGGTCCATGGATTCAAGCTGGGAAAGGCAGCAGCATAAGGTCAACAAGACAAGCAAAAAACAAAGGGTTAGCATCAGACCCAGGTATGTTAATTTATGTATTTGTTTTATGAAATTTAATGAATATGATGTATTATGAGGTTGTCCGTAAGCTAATATGTTTAGCTCAATAAATTTATATGTTCTGGTGATTAATCTATTTGTGCAATTGAAATGATTTATATCAAATTTTTATTTCAAGTCACTACACATGGTATCAAAGCACCTCGTTCACAATCTAGAGCCTTAAGGGCCAAATTCCCAGCTCCAACTCTAGCTCCGCCTAACTTGCAAACCAAAAGCACTATTATTTTGATTATATATAAACAAATATAAATATATATAAACAATACGAATTGAAAATGTAAAAACAAATTTACCAAAGTAAAACAAGTGAAATATGAATACTATTAGGGTTGTTACATCATTCACATACTAAGCTAAATGGACTTCAATGGAAGAAACCCTTGAAATCTTTATCTACTCTGGGTGGATTGAACAAAATGTTCTCAGACTCGAACAACAACAAAAAGGATTAGTCACAACTGGTCATAGACCTTGGGACCAAGATTGGGGTAGAGAACAAATGTGTTGAGAACAATGAATAAATCTAAAATGAGTTCTCAAGAGTGATGGTGTTGCAAAAATCTCTGATTTCTCCCTATTTTTAGAGTTTTTCAACTCTCCAACTTTTCTGATATTTTCAAGACCAAATTTAGGCTTTTGCCTAAATTTGATAATTTATTCCTATGATTACCCCGATTTTTGTGAAATCACCAATTTTTCGAATTTCCCAATTTCATGACCCTCGTCGATATATTTTTTATAGACATTTGCAACGTTCAGAATCAAAATTTCAAAGAGAAAATAAACAATGTCAATCATTTTTGGATTCAACACCATGATTAAGCTGGATAGAGGCCATAACCAATAAGCTAACGAAGAATCATAAGCGGACCATCTAATTTGAATAATGGGTACCCCGTTCTGATTGAATCATCTTAGACATCCGACCTATGGTATGCTATGAATCTACCAAAGCCATCAAATCGTGCATTTCCATTGTCTATAAAACAGAAGAATTTTCCTCGTAGGAATGTTTTCCTCGAGAATAAATGGATTGTCAGTTTCTATGGACTATAGGGAAAGGTAGGTGAGCGTACCACCCGCTACTATGCTTTGTGCAGCCCCATTAAAACATCGAGTAACAGTAACAAGCCCAGTATAAACCATAAAAACCCAAAATATGGCAACTTCTTTCAAGTGGCTTGAGTTAATTTAAAAATTAAATATTACCATAGTAAACTAGGGTTTTGTACCCATCATCAGATTCAAAACCAAAAAGGCCCTTAATCAGATTCGAGCTCTTCCCAAAACAATTCAATCTAGGGTTTATGCCCACCGAAAATGTATTTAAAATCCCTAAACATCAAATAAAAGCAACAATGTATAGTGATACCTCATCTTTCTGAGGACATTGGACATCTCCTCTCGCTTATTCTTGGCCCTTTTGTGGGTTCCCAGATTCCTCTTCGCCACTTTGAGAGCACACTTATCCTTCCCCACCTTCAGCAGCTCGGTGATCTTCTTCTCGTAAGGGGAAAATCCTACTACTTCCCTTATCAACTTCCTCACGAAGTCCATTCGTTTTCTCCTCTTCCCTTTGTTAGCGGAAGGGCGAGGAGCAAGGTCACGACTACTCATCACATGCCCTCTATTGAGGCCTACAAAGATCCATGATTTTGGCTGCGCAGGCGCCATGTTTTCTCTCTCATGTATAACTCATGTGGAAGACGCGGAAAAGACAGAACGCAGGTGGAGTGGGCATTGGAAGCAGTAGAGAGCGTGAGCTGAAAGAATCTGCTACTCAGTCGACCAGGTCCACCACAAAAACAAATATGTATAAAAAAAAAACGGTCGCAAGAAATACACTGTAAACGCACATGGCCATGACACAGACTAACGATTAAATAAGAAAAATAATAAAACAACGCCAAACCACGCCAAGGCCAAGCCACACATAAATATGCAAGCCAAACTCCCAAGCGCCTCAGTCACAAAGCTACCAAACTCAACATACCCCGAGCTGCACAACAGAAAGAATTTTTTTTATTATTAATAAATCAAAAAATATATATGCAAGACAAGCACCCAAGCGCCTCAGCCACAGAGCTACCAAACTCAACATACAACCCAAGCACAAGCATCGAACACCAGCGCACAAATCATTCACCAAGAAACAATACAAGCCAGCAACCAACTCCAAAAACCAAAGGCCTGACAAACGAGGAGGAGAAGCCATGAGAAGAGGCCATGGCGGCCGACCGGGTAACCAGAGACCTCGCAAGAGGAAACAATGAGGAAAAGAGGAATTAGGGTTATGGTGAAAAAGGTTAGGGTTAAGATAGGGGATGGGTGTTGGAGGAAGCAAGTCAGGCACGTGGAATCCATGCGTGCCCGCACTTGTTTTTAAATTATTTTGATTTTCTTCTATTATTTATTTAAAAAAAAAATCTTTTATAAACTGTGTGTGTTTGTTTAAATTTTTTAGTGTAAAGATAATTAACCTAAATTAAATTAATTAAAATTTAATTAAGTGGTTACTCTAAATTAGGTTAATTTAATTAAATTAATTAAAAGTTAATTAAGTGGTTACCCTAAATTAACCTAAATTACAATTTAGTGTAAAGTTAAACTACATTAAAAGTTAATTAAAATATTAGAGGGTCCATGGGTTTTGAACCCAAGACCACCCACCAAGCGAAGCGCCTTAAGAAGAGCAATAACACCAATGCACCACACATATCACTTTTACAAATAATTTCACATATAAATACTTTCATGGTCAATAGTAGCAAAGTACTATCCTGAAGAGTAATCTTCGATTATCCAAGTGCCAAACTCACGAGACCGTACACACAATTCGTCGAGCCGAGTGCCAAGTCCCTCCACTCCATTCCACCAGTCAAAGTCAACACTAAATCTCAATGCAGCATTCAACAATGCCAACACTACGTGCGAGGGAAAAGAGAATGAGTCAAGCACTAGAGGATATTTAGTTGTAAGAGAAAAGTTAAAAGGACTTAGACTAGGACAGGTGGGGAGGAGGTGGCATATGCACTAGGAGAGTAAGCATAGGAATTGGCAAGTATGGCGCAAGGCTAGCGTAGCTACAGGGCAAGGGAACCAATATTTTTTTTTCATAGGGGCAAAGAAATCAAGCTTAGACGCTTAATCCTAACCCTAACCTAGCCAATCCCCTAAAGGAGTAATGTCTGTTTACAGACAAGTAAAGAAAACTTACACCTAACCCTGTTTCTAGTTTAAGTAGCACCAATTTGAAACATCCTGGAACTCACCCTGACAACTTGGTTGATGCAGGTTAAAGCATACAGGATGGTCAGGACTCGAGGGAGTCGAGGCAGGGGAGCATCGTCGCAAGCACCACCAACACCACCAGCGCCACCACCACCATCACCCGAATTAGCTCTCATACTGTGCTCGTTGGAAGCCATTAATGAGACTTTGAAGGGGCGACAACCAGCAGGGACTGAAGTGGAACCCCCGCCATTTGGAATGGGTAATCTAGAAGCGTCAAGGGATTCCAGGGGAGGAACTCCACCCGAAGACATCACGCGAGAATTGCAGAAGATCAATCTTTCGGATTTTTCTGGGGGTCGCGCCAGTGAACGTGCGGAAGCATGGTTGGAAGGCATGACAAGGTGTTTTTCCTTAAGGGACTATGCGTCCAACTCAAAGGCAAAGATCACCATTTTTCAGTTAAGAGACAATGCCTTGAACTGGTGGGGCAACCTAGAAAGACAACTGCACCTTACCCTAGAAACAGTATCTTGGGAACTTTTCGAGGAGAGATTCTGAAGGAAATATCTACCAACATACTACGAGGAACAACAGGTAGGGGCATTTCATGCTGTAGTACAGGGAAACAAAACTGTAGAAGAATATGAGATCAGATTTATGGAACTAGTCAAATATGTTTCGTATATGGATAATGACCAATGACAGGTAGAGTGCTTCGTCTATGGATTGAACCCTAAGATAAGAGCTATGGTGCGGATGTGGAAGTCGTCTTCAGTAACGGAGGCGGTGGAAAATGCACGTTAGGCAGAAGAACACATGAACTTAACCGGGGGTACAAGACTGACATTTCTGCATTGCCCTGGATTCGTAGGAAAGGCCTCGAGGACATTTCCTAGGAGAGGGGGCTCAAGGCCACCGCTATATGGTAACATATTCGCACTAAGGATAGTAGCTGCAGGGATTTCAATGGCAGCGAGTGCAGCATCTCATTCATCGATGTTGGTCACTATAATTGCTTAATTAATTTTAAACAACCAAGTGAAACATAAATTATCAACCCAGGGAAGTCTTTTATTTCAAAGATAACCACACACAATATATGCTCAATTCCAAAAGCGACTTAGTGTTGTAGTAAAGAAACTCATACTAATTATACTTGCTTGAATGAACTGAAGCTCTGAACTAAATCACAGGAAAGTAATTTCCCTATTGCAATTCTTTAAAGATCAATCTAAGAATCCTGGATTACATTAAAATAATACTTGCAATGGGAAAGAACAACTATTCTGCAATCAGAGAATGGGACCCTTACTCTCAACAGAGACTTCAGCATTAACACTCTTTCATGAAAACAATAATGAAGAAAACAATTAACTCTATCTAACAGAAAACAAAGCCACCTAGTTCCTTTCTTTCTAAGCAGGAGCCTTGAGCCTTAATTCTGTTTTAGCACACTTGTGAGGTTGAGTTTTACAGAGAACAGGGCAGTCTGATCCCTTCCTTTCTGAGCAGGGGTCCCTAACCCAGTTTCTGGCTAGCACTAATGAAAATTTACAAAGAACGGGATGTTTTGGTTCTTTCCTTTCTGAGCAAAAACCCTTAACCCAATCCCTGGCTAACACACTTGCAGAGGTAAAGGAAATCTACAGAAGACAAGGTGTTGTGATTCCTTCCTGACTGAGCAGGAACCCTTTAACCAAATCTCTGGCTAGCACACTTGTAGCAGTAAATGAAATCTACAGAAGTCGAGGTATTTGGATTCCTTCCTTTCTGAGCAGGAACCTTTTAACCGAACTTCTGGCTAGCACACTTGCAGCAGTAAATGAATTCTACAGAGGGTATGATGTTCCGATTCCTTTCTGTCTGAGCAAGAACCTTTAACCAATTCCCTGCTAGCCTCATAAAATCATCACACAAGATTGTTGATAAAAAGAATTACAAATTCCATTCAATAACTAAGACAGAGTCAGTAGTGTTTCAGCAAAGCGGAATCCATTAAAAACAGTGTTTCAGCAAACGACAGTTAAACAAAACATGAACAGAAATTATACTAACACACTTCTAAC
>ML777552.1:517689-535128 GCA_009831015.1 Picea engelmannii
TTTTCCATATATTTATCACAAGTCTTAGTCTATTTGTAAGAATTAAAAATAATTAACATTTGATGAACTAGGAGGATTTTTCTAGTAGGACAAGCAAAGAAATAAGCTTTATGATGGAGATGCAAGATGAACAAATAAATAATATTTATGATGGAGATGCAAATTCTCTACAACAAGAGAAATAATTGTTCAATTACAAGTCAATAGTTGGAGGGATGAGAACCATTAGATGTAAAACAAGGATGGTTTCATAGAAGAATGTATTAGGGCCTTACACCAAAAGAACACTTAATACCACTCCTTGTACTTTACTATGTTGTTAATATTCCACCCCACATTTATATCTCTCTCAAACATAATATGTCTTTGAAGTTAAACAAACATACATACATGAACATGATATGTTGATGCAAAAGAAAATGAATCAAAATAGCATGGAACCAAACATACCTCCTCTATCTTATTTTCCTTCACCCACTCAACATGGCCATGCTAACTTGACTCTCAACCCAACAAATTATAAAACATTGAGAAAATAACATCCATAGCAATAGAAAAACAAAAAAAAAGAAAATACAGAAATACAAATATTAGCCTCAATGGTCATCAATAGAAATAATATTAAAATTAGACTAGAAAGGTTTGTCCCGTATTTTAGAAAAAAAGAAAGAAAGGGTCATTGAAAGTAGATGTTAGAGGAAATAATAAATACATACTTGGAATTAGAAGCTCGTATTTGATCTCCATCAAATGACTTGATTTGATTCTACTACATAATGAAGTTGATTTGTTATGAGGTGCCTCCTCCGTCTACACAATAAATGTATACACCATCTTCTACCTTCAACAAAACACAACTTTCTCTATGCATCTACACTACATAGATACATAATCATATATGTCTATTTCACGAAAAAACATAGATACATGCGTACTACCACTTATTATTTTGCGATGGTATTTATTACTCAAATACCAAATGAAATGAAATTATAAAAGTTACTTGACAAAATATTTTGTTGTATTAAATAAGGTGTATATAAAATTATAGCACATGTCTCTTTTTGCATTTTTATGAAAGAGATGAAATTCAAAAATGAACTTAAAATGAAAACCAATAGCATTTGAAGAAGATAAAGTGTGCTATGAAAATAACAATTATCTTAATCTTGCAATAGAAGAAATAATTACATAAGTAAATAGGTAAGGAGGAACAAGAATCATTGTCAGTGAAAAGTGGGGAATTTCAAAATACAATTTATAGTGGTCTTGCGGAAAAATAGCACTTGTACTCAACCTCGACATTGATACTTTCATAAGTGCTACCCCACTTGAACCACAACCAATAAATAAAAATTAGCAAATAATTTAATGCCTAGTAATTTAAACCAAACACACACACACACACACGATATGTTGATGCATGAGCGAATTAATTAAATTAAACATATGTGAAACCAAACATACCTCCTCCTCCTCCTTTTCCCCACTACCCCTATGGAATATACATAAAAAAAAAACTTGCAATATATTATGGTAGATTCACTACGATAAATGCAGTAATAAGCACCATCTCATCTGTGTGTCCATATGAGGATCTTCCCTAATTTCCCCAACCCACTAAATCCAATGGAAACTAAATTTTGAAAATGGGAATAGAAAGTAGATGGTAAGACAATCATGAAAAAATAAGATCAAACCACAACAAACATGAAAAAATAGCATGGCCATGTTGACTGATTCTCAAACCAACTAATTTTTGCTATTAAAGATTGCTCATGTAGGTCAGATTTGCATAGATCCTGTGTGAATGGCATAAATTTAAAAAAAAAAAACCACAATATTGGTCGCTTTAGCGACCAACCTGTTCATCACTAGTATAGCCAATTGGTCTCTTTAGCGACCAACCTATTAGTCGCTAGAGTGACCAACCTGTTCATCGCTAGTATAGCCGATTGGTCGCAAACATCAACGTGTTGGTCTCTTTAGCGACCAACATGTTAGTCGCTAGAGCAACCAACATGTTCGTCGCTAGTCAGTTAGCGACTAACTAATCCTCCTTTTTTTGACCTTTTTAACTGATGGTTTTGTCGTTCTAGCAACTAATATTTTTCATTCTAGCAACTCATAGTGGTTTATTGACTAAGTTTGCCAGGGTTTTGGTCACTCTTGCGACTAATATTAGTCGTTTGACTGACTAAAATTCATCACTAGCCAAACATTTCCCTATTGTGAATAGGCTTCTTTTTCCGGTCGCTAGACCGATGAAGATCCATGCATGGTCGCTAGACTGACAAATGAATTCCGACGAAAAAAAAAATTATCTTGGTCGCAAAAATGACTCTATGCCAACAAAAATTCATCTCTACTTCGTCGCAAAAACGTTCAAATTTAATAGTGTCTAGTTGTGTGGTTCTTAACTTAATAATTAGAGGATTGAAAGGTTGTAGAAATACAATATTAAACACTAGATACATCCCAAGGTATGGTGGGAAATCTATTTTGAAGGCATTGTCATGAAATTACTTAGTGATAGTGTATGGATTGTATCAATGTCGCCAAATCTTATAACATGCACTTTTGAATATCTCTTTTTAAATTTAAATCAATCCCTTGTCCATATCAAAAATGTTGTGTTGGATATAATGCTTTTCATGGAGTTCCTTATATTTCTCTAAGGTATTTCACATAATTCCATCAACATGGTGCTATAATTTTGTAAACTCTCGATGAAGTGCACTACTTTGTCAATGTATTTTTTTTCATATGAAAATGTTAATACAATTAGACGAGTTGAATAGGTAATGTCCATAAATGCTACAAGTTAAAATTCAAAGTAAACTTCAAAAGGGATACATTGTGTAAAGAAGTGTTGAGATGTGTTGTAATGTTGTTGGATTAATGCCAAACAACTCATTTTATATTAGTACTACATGGACTTACCATTTTTTACCCTATATGTAATCTTATATCATGTTTCATTATCATATAAGGTTACCTTCAAGTATTCATTCATGTGTGCATCCTCTCAATTAGAATATTCAAGTTTAAAAGTTATTTTATTCTTGTAAATTCCCTTGATTTTGTGTTATATTTTTGTAAAGTATTCACATCAACCCTATAAGCGCATTTTTTATCATATTTCATGTAGTTACTTGGTGTACCCAATTCCATAATCAATTCAATTTTATGATATGAGCATTGAAATTCAATGAATTGAGACTTCATATGCACTACAATACAATGAATTGAGACTTCCTATCCTCTATTCTATCTGATGGAACACCATCCACATTTTCCTTGGCTTCACTCATAATCACACCATCCCTTCATTAAGGGGAACTCAAACAAGGTTTCTTTATATTGGCATCTTAGTATTCTAAATCCATTTTAGGTTTTTAGTTTTTTATCCAAGGTGGCCTTTGGGATGATTTCTTTTCTATGAAAATTGACTCATATTATCTTTTATTCCCCAATATTCTTGGAGCTTTGATGGAAATCATTCATTGGATTTGAAGGTATCTGATGGAATATCCAACAGTACTGAGAGGGGGCGGTGAATCAGTATTGCCTACTTTTTGTTTTTATCTTCATCCATATTAAGCACACATATTAATTATTAAATTAAGAAATATATTATGAACAACAAACCCTTATGAACACAAGATTTTATCGTGGAACCCAACAGGGAAAACCACCAACTCTTTTCTCTTTAAAAAAAAATCTTTTACAAAACTATTTTCAAGCTACAGCTTGATGGAGAGACATTTCCCAAGTTTCTTCAGCTACAACTGAAAGGATGTTGCCACACCCCATTTACCAGCTACAACTAGAAGGATGCACCCACACTCTCATTCACCATCAAAAACTGGTAGGAGGTTTCAACCCCCTGTTTAGTCAGCCACAACTGACAAGGAAGCTCCAAATCCCTATGTTCACTAGCACCAACTAGTAGGAGGCTACAACCCCCTATTTAGTCAACTACAACTTACAAGGAAGCACCAACTCCCCTGCAGGCTCCAACCTGCCCTTGCACCACCCAACCACCCATAGTTTATAATGTAATTCAATATCTTATGTACTTCACTGAATTAGACTCATGAATCCATTGCTATAATTTCTACTTGTTTGTTGCAACCTTTGCTTGTATGGTCTTATGTATCAAGTACTAGATTGCATAACTGATTCTATGTCCTCTTTTGTTCTTGATCCTCAATAAGACATTGACAGGCACCTTAGAACAAATAGTTCTTCATCTTGGACTCTGCTTATGTTTTCGATCTTCTAATATGAACCACAGAGACACATTCTTCTCACCACTTTTTCTCGTTTATATAATCTTCAAACTGGTGTGAAATTTTAAAACATCGTGTCCCTTTATTTGAACCATTGTACCTTTTCATTTAAAATGATAATCTTAACTTCAATTAATATCATTTTTCCTTTTTATTCTGTATTCATATTTTTATGATTTATTCTCTTTTTATCATGATTGTGTATCGGTTCATTATACCGTGAAGGTTTTTCATAAATTGATCACAGTCATGGATCAATTTAAACCTTTATAATCGATATCAAATCTCTTTTACGTCACAGAGACCAAATTCCGTGGAGACACTTCCTTCAATCCATTTCACATGATCGTGCGTTACAGAACCACTGGATCAGCAATTTCAGTAATGCATTACACTCTGCAATGTCAAACCTCTTTACAATATGACCAATGGTGGTGACCTCACGCTTAAGGAAATTTAGACCAAATGAGCGTTTGAGCACTTATCATTTCAACACCCATGATTCATCCTCCTGACGAGATAGACGGCTGACGAGTTTTTTCATTTAGTCATTCGAGTCTTCGTGACTTCACAATTTACTAAACTCACGATCATGAAATCGCTGAAAAAATCAGACAGTTCATATTAATCACTGATATGGATGGTTGTCGGAATTTCAACACTTTTCCATTTGGGTATTCGTTACGTCCAACCTTTCAAAACTCTTGATTATGATATCGTTGATTACATCTCAGAACCATACGACCAATTGCAGTGACCAGGTGCTAGACCGAACACACGCTTTGAGCACTTTATTAGAGTCAATGGTTGTGATTCAATAACCCATTGATATGGACGTCTGTCGAGATTTCGGTGCTTTTCCCATCGAGTCTTCATGACCTCCAACAGTTCAAAAATCATGATTATGATATCGCTGAAATGATTGGACGGCTCACATTACATCTTTGAACCAGATCAATGGTTAGTATTTAATCCTTACGCTATCCTTCCATTGTTGTAGATCGATAGCTATGACTTAATCATGCATTGATATGGATGGTTGTCATAAATTTGGTGTGTTTCCCATCGGGTCTTCATGACATCCAGCATGTCAAATCTCCCGAAGTTATAACTCTACTGACATGTGTCCCCTTCAAAATTTTGGCGTTTGGCACTTTGAGATATTAGAGTATTTTCTTGCTATGTAAAACTTCTGAAGTAGAAAATCCCAACGTGATGTAAAACTGTTGACATCAAATGATGACATGGCACATGTTGAGTAGCTGCCATGTGTCACTCTGATTCGTAACTTACATGTGCCTAAAATGCCAATTTCAATTTGACACTTGTCACTTTCTAACTGAGCCATGTGTCCTTGCTGACGTGCTCTGCTGACATGGTCTATCATTGACATCACTCAAGATGACGTGGACCTTGATACATGTCTTCCTCCTCGACTTTGAATCTTTGGCTTTCGAGGTTTTGAACAACTCTTGTCATTGATTCTCTGAATCACAAATCCCCGAATTGTCGATCTTATGCCACATGCCCACCTTCCAACCGATGGCTAGTATCTCTTCGGAATTTCAGACTTCGCGAGTTTGATATCCTTGAGTCATTGTCACTCCAATTTATCTGAGTCCAGAGTTCCGAAGGAACTCACAACTAATCATCGTGCAGCTTCTCCCATATCTAACGATCCTCAAAATACACTTAATATTGTCATTCGATCAGGATCTAGGATTGACGGTCCACGACCCTCCATGATCCAATGGTACAGATCATATCGTGATTTTGCGTTTCACGATTTCATGCAAAACTGTCTTTGACTTTCCTGATCTGCGAATTAGCGAAATTCCAATCACTTGCCACGTGTCCTCTTGATCCAACAGATCAGATCATTTTGCTTCTTTGGAGTGTTAACTAACTCTCGAGCTTATCCTCCTTGCAGCTCCACTGGATCGTACAGCTGACGAGTATTCTTGACGCATATCAACGGTCACGATCTTTCAATGGTCCTCAAGCCCATGGTCACTCAAATGACCAATGTGTGTTGTATCAGATGATCAACATGGTGAAACTCTTGATCAAACAGTTGTTGAGGCTTCTCACTCTGATCGAATGGTTGCTAAGATTTTGATATTCATGTTGTTTTCTCCTCCTGTTCACTATCATAGGAACATTATTGATCCTATCATGATCAAAAATAATCACGTAATGTGTTTTCCCTTCTGTGCTTTTGATCTTCATATTGTTCGCTCCTCCTGTTCGCTCCTCCTCTTGAGCTTTCATTGTCGATCTCTACACATTGTTTGACATCATCTGATAACTGATATACTTGTACTATCGATCTGTGCACACTGTATGACATCTTCTACTGACTGATATACTATTGACATCAATGAAAACACATATGTGGTAATTCATCATTAAAAATAGATCATCACATTGATTGTTGACATCAATGACAATCTGTCCAATAGTATCTACTTCCCATGTACTAACTAAACCCAACATTTGTATAATGAATTTTTAAAAATGGGGTTCCCAAGGCCACATTCAACATTAGTAGTAGGAGAATTTTTTCATAATTGTTAGTTAAGGTACCTAAATTTGTTTTTGAATTTAGTGGAAGCATGTTAGGTGTTCTATTTGGAAAATGGAAAGTTGAATGTTATATGATGTCATTTGTAGTGCAGGTGATGTTTCTTGTAGTTGTGACTATGATTCCATTTTTTAAGAGGGTCTTAAGATGATTCCTTTGAATTTGTTTATCATAAAACTACATTAATCCTTGGTATATTAATTTTTATGTAAATGTTTTTTCAATTCCTACATCATCATCATCATATTAATCATAATCATCATAATCATTCATCAACATCAAATAAACAAGTACTTCAAATCATAGAACATGTTCCATAAAATTTGGTCTTGTAAAATAAGAGAGTGCCCCAAACAAGCACCTCAAATTGTCTAATAAATCCAAACTAGTGACCAATTAGGACTAAGGAGAAGAGGAAAGGGAAAAAAGGGGAACCCTAACTAAGCACTAAACATCATCATCAACATAATAAACATAGTCATCATAATAATAAACATATTCATCATCCTCCTCCTCATCATTGTCATCATCATCAATGTCATTGTCATTATTTCCATCGTCGCCATCATTGTCATCGTCATCATTGTCATATTCATCATCGTCATCATCATCCTCCTCATCATTTTCAACACCATAATCAACATTGTCCTCCTCCTCCTCCTCATCATCATCGTCATTTTCATCATCATCATCATCATCATCACCATCATCATCACCATTATCATTGTCATCATCGTCATTTTCATTGTCATCATCATCATTGTCATTGTCGTCATCATCATCATCATCATCACTGTTATTTTTTTCATTGTTGTCAGACTATAACTATAACCCCTTACCATTTTAACATTATCACCCTTACTATATAATCCTTTACCATTTTAACATTATCACCCTTAACCTCCCTTACCTTATAACTATAACCAATGTATGTAAAGACCCCTTAGCTGTGGCAACTGCCAGCGAAGAAAAAAGTGCATATTTTTTTTGGGGGGGGTTTCTAGCAAGAAGGCAAGGATGACAACAGTTGAACCACACAACTTGATGAAAATCACACGCACGCAGGTCAAGACACATACAACAACAACTCAACGCACTAGCACAACGATCAACTAGGAGAAACATGCATAAATCAAAGGATAGGAATGACTCCCCACCGGACACACCACACGATGACGCTTACAAGATAAGGACAACATCCACAATCCCAACACAATGGTCTCAACAACTAGTCACTAGAACCTCTATGGCATGTGAAACCCAACGCATGAAGGCGTTGCAACCCAAGCACTAACAACGAACTTACAAGATCAAACAAAACCCACAACAGGAAGCACAAACTCCAACCAAGTTATTAATCACCTTTATACAATAGGGCATGCCATGATCCCCTCCTCAGGAATCATGTCGTCCCCAGGTGATAGGTGTGGAAATAACCTTGGCACAACATGACCTATATCAGCCAAGGACTTAATATAAATCTGACGCACTAGGAGCCGAATACTGACAAGAAGACTACACCCATACCCCAAGCAACAGGTCAACAATACGCAAGATGAGGACAATCAAAAGGAAAATCTCAAGCTAATACCTGACTCCACCAACAACCCAACCATCAACTGATAAGAAAGATGTCTAAGTGTGAAGGTTGAACTGTTACCAAGCTACTAAGGTCATAAATGTTATCATAATGCGAACTAAGAAAGACACTTAACCAAATCAAATACGCTTATCAACAATTATAAATTGTCCATTAAAATAAGTGAACTACTTAACATTTTAAAGGTGCTCCACATTGCTTATAAAATAATCAACATTGTTGTCTAAAAAGGGATAATCCTTAATGAGATCGATGTCTATAATTAATGCCACTTCAATTATATTTGTTGTTATTCGATGCTATTTCATTGTCTATAAATGAGTGTCATTTCAATGCTAATTTTAATGCTATTTTAATGTTGTTATGTGGTTATAAATAAAATCCATTTCGACGTTATTCAATGTGATTTTAATGCTATCTTGTTGTTTATAATTAAATGGCATGTCCAACTATTTAATGAAAAATTGATGCTATTATGTTGCTTATAAATAATTTCCACCTTGATGCTATTCAATGATATTTAATGATATCTCATTGTTCATAAATCAATGTCATTTCAGATCCATTCAATGCAGTTTTGATGCTATTTGGTTGTTTATAAATAATTGTCATATCAATGCTAAACAAACTATTTTGCGGTCTATCCAATACTACCTATCAATATCAGACGTCTCATGTTGTCTATTAACAAGATTGTTTCCATTTTAGTATTCACCTGGGGATAGTAATTCGTGTTACTGTATCTATATACAAAGGAACGCAATCAACCACCCCATGTTTTCCAAAAAGTTAAGAAGTTGTTGCGTAAAGAAAATATAAATTCACCATGGTTGTAAAAACTACTATGTAAATTATACATTGGATGTCAAATTAATGAACATACTATTGATCTCTATAGAACAGATGGTAAGGTTGTCTATTGATCATAAGAAAATTCTATCCATAATTAGGTGATTGTCCAGCAAGGTAAGGTTTTCTATGACATAGGCTATTTATTACACAAACTTGATGCTATTATTAAACGTTATCTAACAAAAATAATTATTAATGCCATTTATTATCATTGTCATACGAATTCAAACACAATCACCCATAACAAAAATCATTGGGTAATAAAGAGAGGAAATCGATGTGCAAATGATTCAAATGCAGTCACCCCAAACCATAAAATCGTTGGGTAATAAAGAGAGGAAATCGATGTGCAAAAGATTCAAATGCGGTCACCCCAAACCATAAAATCGTTGTGAAATAAAGAGAGTAAATAGTTGTGCAAGGGATTCCAAGTCGTAGTCACCTAAAACATAAAATCATTGGGAAATAAGGAGAGGAATTTTCTATGAAATCGATTCAAATCACAGTCACCCACAAAGCATAAACATTGTGTGAAATAAAGAGAGGAATTTGTTGTGCAAGCTATTCAAATCACAGTCACCCCCTAAGCATAAAAATCATGTGAAATAAAGAGAGGAATTTGTTGTGCAAGTGATTCAATTCCAAGTCACCCCAAAGCATAAAAATCGTGTGAAATAAAGAGAGGAATTTGTTGTGTAAGAGATTCAATTTGCAGTCACCCCAAAGCATAAAAATTGTTGTGAAATAAAGAGAGGAATTCATTGTGAAAAATATATTAAAAGTTCAATCTAAAACGGTATAGTTGTAGCCAAAAATAATAAACCTCTACCATTACACAGGAGAGAAAAGAGCTACCATATAGAGTGAAAATGACAAGAAACATTGCAGGGTAATTTTTCAATTAAGAAGTGATAAAAACACAGAGTGTAATCGCTAGGGAGTGCATTAAACACAGAGCTAAATTATCCAGGAGTATATTAAAAACGCAGAGTCAAAACTTTTGTGGATGAGTGTGTTGAAGTGCAGAGAATAATTGCCAACAAATAAAATAAAACGTAGATTTAAGTTGCCAGGAATGTATTACAACGCAGAGTAAACGAAGGAGTTGTGGTGCCAACCATGATTACAATTGTTGAGGGTAAGATGCCAAGAAGAGTGAGTTGAATGTTGGGTAAGTAAGGGTGGAAACGTCACGATTACGAAACACAGTTCTCAAATGATGAGAACATTTAGGACACAGAGGTGATATAACATGCAGAGACTAATGCAAAGGAGGAGATCAAAACACGGAGATAAGCAGGGTAAACAACTGGGAAAAACATCATTCACTCATCATCCATGCATAGAAAAATGGGGCATTAGGATCTATAGGTCTATTAACACCGAAGTGACGACCGTCGATCCGGCTCCTGGCCGACTGATCAGGCGTGGACTGATGATCTAGGGATGGGGACGAAGTATAAAGAACAAACTCTTCATGATAAATCAATAAAACCAACAAGATTGTCACTGCATTCCAGGATCGATTACCAGGGGATTCAAGTCTAGCAATGAGCTTAAGGATATGGTGAGTTTAAGTTGTCAATTAAAATTCCAAGTAAAACACTTTCTTTACACAATTAAAAGTACATAAATGAAAGCGCAAGATCAATATTAATCTACCATTCATAATAAAAGTGTGTGTATCGTATCCCAAGTCGACCGCTCCAATTCGTTGTCCCACACGCTCCGTGCAGCTCCCGCTTGCTGACCGTTGTGACTTCACCAATACCTCCCAGCCAATTCTAGGAGTAATATTTTCCCCCCTTAGCCCCCCGAGCTGAAAAGGGGCCACGCACACTAAACCAGAGAACAACTAGCTCCCATCTCGCCTCGCAAGGTCGAGCTACCACACCTCACCGAGATGGGTATCCCAACTCCCACAAGATAAGTCAGTCAAGTCAAACATTCTACAGTGTAACATTATGAATAAAGGAATATATCCATCCTCCTCCTCCTCCTCCTCCCTCCTTTATATAGAGTTTCTAAGTCATTTATTTCCCAATTTCCCATTTAATTTATTGTTCAATAATTTAATTCAAAAAAATCCTCCCCATAAATGTGTCACCCATCCCCTTCGTTGCACCAGAAATTAATTTCATTAATTATTTAATTACTCCTATTTCCCTCACCCACCTAAAAGCATTCCTAGAACCGCTCCTAGGTGTCCCCATATTCCCTTACACACTTTAATGACTTACCCCCTTACTAATTTACTAGTTGAGTTCAATTTAGAAAGTTCTTAAAGGCAAGATTATTTGCTAAGTTAGTCATTCTACTTTTTCCTTAAGTTTCCCTTTCTCTTTATGTTTCCCCCTTTTCCCTTAGTTTCCTAATTCTTTTAAATTTCCCTCTTTCCCTTTTTATCTAAAACTCAAAATAGCAAGTGTAGACTTTACCCTTTTCCCCCTTTTCTTTTTAGTTAAAAATTGTAATTAGCATAAGTAGCAAACAATCAATTTCCCTCTTCTTCTTTCTTTTTAAATTTTAATCCCTCAAAATAATTTGATTTTAATAATTTAATCACAACTCCTACCCCCTTTTTATCACATGTTTAATTATGATTATTATTATTATTATTGTTTTTTATTTTTTATTTTTTTTCCACAAGTATCACTTAGACCTAGATTTTATTGTCCTCGGTTGGGTGAGATTTTATTAGGGAAATTATTTTTAAATCTTTCTTATCACATTGTTCATTCTAAGGCCACCTAGGTTTATTCACTTTTTAAGTTAACAACGCGACGTGCCCTTCAGGACACACTAGGTGCTCCAAGGGTGCCACTTGCCCCATTCTGTTTCCCTTGCATGATGTGCCCTTCAAAATGCACTACGTTCTCCAAGGGTGCCACTCACCTCATTCTTTTTTTCTTGCGCGACGTGCCCTTCAGGATCAACTACGTGCTCCAAGCATGCCACTCCCCTCATTTCATTTTTCTTGAGTGACATGTTCTTCACGACGCACTATGTGCTCCAAGGGTTTCACTTGCCTCCTGACTAACTTGGTAGACATCAAAAACCCCTAGAGTCAATACTCTGTTAGGTGATCTTGTGGGAGACTAAGGGCCTATAAGGAATAAATCCCATGCCTTATTGCGCACCCCTTAGAATCATCATGAGCAGCTATCACAGTCTGCCCTCAGGGAATTATGGGTCTTCTCGAACTAGGCAATCGTTACCCTAAAGTTTGAGCCACGGCGGGAATTCTAGCAGGTTGTGGTAGGGTTGTTGTCCACACCTCTCCCTCAACGTCTCTAGTAGTCGTGCGTGACCCCTCTACTCCACATGTGATTCTGTTCACCAAGCTATCGTCATCCTGCATCATCAACAAATCATGTCAAAATAAAATCCATAATCATAACATCTAATCAGATGCACATATGTCATATATACAATAATCAAACCCAAATATTCCACTCCCTAGCTCGATCAGGAGTCCAAGGGTTTCATCGATGCCTTAGCATCCTCGAGGTCCAAATCCTACACACTCAGAAGAACTGAGTCAATATCACCTATCTAAGTCAATATAGAAAAATAATATATAATCACATCCATAATGCCTCATAATCATAATCAACGGCCAATAGTATAATAATCCGGATCACTTGCAAGCAAGTGTCCTCAAAGAATAAGTTCGCTTAGTGAGCACAAGAGCGGGACATTACATACACCTCCTCTTGGTCTAAACTTCATCTCAAATTTTCACAGTATATAAGTGTCGAAATAATGTGTATCACAGTCATAAGTCTATCTATCAAACAAAAATGGAAAATATTGGTGCATAGCATATTCCTCCTCCCAGGTCGTCGAGTGCAGACTATAGTTGTCCCACTAGAACTTGACCTGATCTATCGTTCGACATCATAGTTGTTGAATGCGATGATCCAGGATGCAGATCGGCTCAGTCATGAGAACCCCCTCATCTTATACCTGCAAGGAACTCATGTCAATAACATGTGTAGGATCACTAATATAATGTCTCAAAATAGATACGTGAAAAACATTGTGCATACACCTCAAAGAATCAGGCAAGGCTAGTCGATAGGCCATGGGCCCCTTTCTCTCCACAATCTCAAAAGGTCCCACAAACCTAGGAGAGAGTTTAGCTCCCTTTCCAAACTTGATCGAACTCTTATGCAGTTTTACCCGTAAGAAGACTCGATCGCCAACTTCGTAACAATGGTTGACACGGTGCGTATCGGCATAACTCTTTTGTCAATCCTACGCTTCTTTGATCCTTTTTCTTATTGTTTTCTTTTGATCTTCCATCTCTTGGATTGATTCTGGTCCCACCAGAACCCTATCCTTAAGATGATACCAACTCAAAGGCGTCCTTCATGGTCACCCGTAAAGAAACTCGAAAGGCACCATCTTAATGGTGCTTTGGTAACTATTGTTATATGTGAATTCCACCAGTGGCAAGAATTATTCCCAACACTTATGTTGGTCCATCACGTACATGTGCAACATGTCTTCCAATATCTGGTTCATTCATTTTGTCTTCCCGTCAGTATTCGGGTGATACGCAGTACTAAAGTTAAGTTAGGTCCCCAAGTCCTCTTGGAAACTAGTCCAAAATCGTCTAGTAAAAAACAATCCTCTTCGGTACACCATGTAGCCTCACAATCTCACTGATTAAAACTCTAGCTATGTCAGGTTCCTGATACATCGTATGCATAGGAATAAAATGATCACTCTTCTTCAGAGTGTCGACTACCAAAAAAATCAATTCATGTCTCCTTGTCGTCAGTGGAAATCCAACAATGAAATCCATCGAAATAACCTCCCATTTTGATTCTGGAATAGTGTGTGGCTATAGTAATCTTGTTGGATGTCTATGTTCAGCATTTACCAATTGACATTCTATACATCTAGCCACATAGTTGACTATGTATGCCTTCATTCCTTTCCAAAAGAATAAGGGTTTAAGGTCCACCCTCATCTTCATGACTCCCGGGTGAGCCATGTACACTTCTCTGTGAGCCTCATTTAGGATCAAACTCCTCAATTCTTCATTCGGTGGTACAAAAATATGAATTTTAAACCTCAATAATCCATCTTCGTCAAACGTAAATCCTTCAAACCTTGGTACCATTATTGTGTTTTATCCGATACCTCAATAATCCATCTTTGTCAAACATAAATCCTTCAAATATTGGTACCATCATTGTGTTTTATCCGATAAAATCCTTGACCTCTTTGTACCAGTCATCATCATGCTGTAAAGTTAGAATATTTTCACGTAGATTCATCTGAAGCAGCAACACCAAAAATATGCATGGTATCCAACTCAATGCATCTACCACTAGGTTCAATGTTCCTTTTGTAACATCCCTCTCGTTACAACACAACTCTAAAAACAGGTGCAATTTTTTTTTTGTTTATGGTGTGTGCACGCGTGTAGAAGTAGCAAATGCACTCGATTCTACGTCGCCACTCGACGACCAACAAAACGCAACCATGACAAGGTAAAACTGAAGGCACACAATGAGTAACTGCAACAATATACGATCACAAGCATAAGGCGCACATCACAACATTAAGACATACTGGGGGTGCACAGTAAGAACACAGAGGGAAGAGTCCATGGTGTTAGGGTTACTATTTATGCATAGGAAAGCAGGGTGTTTAGTCTTATGTCTTCTCGAAAGAAGATTAGATAGGCTCCTGGCCGACTGCTCTGGCGGAAACTAGTAACCCGACCTAGAAAAAGATGCTAGCAAGACGAACACAACAAGATGATCCCGACATATCACGGTGTCAACAAACAATAAATGCCCCTAGACATGTGGCGTACAACTAGCAGCTGTAAGAAGAAACGACACCAGGTGTTAAGTACAGTACCGTCACAGATGGAAGAATCCAACAGTAGAGTTTACTATTTATGCACAGAAAAGCAGGGCTTTTAGTCTTATGTCTTCTCGAAAGAAGATTAGACAGGATCCTGGTCGACTGCTCAGGAAGAAACTAATAAATATTTTTAGGGAGTCGCAGTAGTGGAAACTATGCCTTTAAACAGCCCGAGACTACTGATACGGCTCAGAGTGTGTCGCAAGAGTGGAACTGTGCCTTTAAACAGCCCGAGACTCTTGATACGGCACTGGATTCTTTACACCGAAGTATCACACACACAGACATTAATGCTAAGGTTACCTGGGGAGTCTACCTCCCACCTGACCAACAGTCCCCACACACGGAATGTTTATCATCCAAGCCCAAACTTATCTACATGGAACAACACCCTCTATACAATCTTAGAGATTTTGTTGCACTTAACTCAAGGTTACTACATCGTAATGTTTATTAATAATGATGAAAGTTACAGACACTGCCCAGAATATTAAACACCGTTCATTTATCCCACGTATCCCGGCCATCCTTTTAAAATTTGAATACCTCTTATGCTACGACCACCAAAATTATAATGACCTTCCAAGATAAAAACATTCCATTAAACATGTGGAGCTCTCAATGCGATGTCATTATGATCATAAATTTCAATGATAATGCAATAAAATAACATCATATTTATAAGTAACATCTTAATTGAAACTACAATATAAAAAGGCAATACATAGAATAACCATATTTCAAATAACTGTGGCTACAAATTTCATTCCCTATTAGCTAACTCCATCATTTCTGTTGCCTTATATTGCAATGACATTACCCTAAAACAGAATTACTTTTTATATTATGAGAAATTGCCTACAAAATATCAATAAACTTTATTTCTATTTCTAGCACTAACATTACAATGGCTCTATGTAGCAACAACAGTACCTCAACAGATTTAACATTATAACTTAGATTGTAATGGTTCTTGCCAATAAGATAACCTTATATTACATTACAGTAGCATCACCCGTCCATATTTAAACTTAATAAAATAACACCGTCAAGTGTCCCACAAACAACGTGCTTCATGACCTGACCCGTATGCATTTTACATTACTCTTAACAGGTTCATAACTATAAAAGATATCAATTAAATTCCTTAATAATCCATAACCTCATCTGTTCTGATTAAAGGGGAAAGCTACACTTTGGAGCTTGGGTGCAATCGATACCATAAGGAAGTAGTGTGTAGTTCTGAAATTAAAATAACCCAAGTATGAATTTATACGAAGTCTTCCCAAAGCTACATCCAGTTTTATACCATATTTTACCAGAATTTTAGAGATACTATCATTATGAGAGAGAGAGGTAGAGTTTTGTATAATGATTAAATGAATGTTTACCAGTCTAGTAGCTGAATAAAAAAGGGAGAACAGAAAGAGATAAATCACATTTAATATAGTTTTAGAAAGGATACATAGAAGGCATGTAATATTGCTTTTTATATTTAATTTATGTTTGTTTTATGGTGTATGTGCATAGTGCTAAAATTAAATGTTTTCTTTCTTTATTTTCAATAATGCAGGGATTATGTTTTCAGGAACATTATATTTTATTCAATTTTCACTGACGGAGAGAGAAGTATAATTCGGTATAATCTTCAATGAATTGTTTATCAATCTAATGAATCTCCATATAATACGATTTCCTTCTAAAATTAATATGCTTCTATTCAAATTCTGTATTGCGTAATGCGTACACAATATTCATTTACGTGTAGTGTATAGGATTTTCTTGAAATTAATTCATTTCCATTGACTATTCTGCTAGATATGATTTCCTTGAATTTTATTTCCATCAAAAAAAATTATGTGGTGTAATTTGCTGACAACTACAATAATTAGTGGCATGATTTCCAATAGGAATCGACATTAAGTAACCCTGGCTTAATTTACTTTGCTTGGACTTTGTAATTGTAATTCTTTGGCACTAACTGATTCACAATTATTTGCATTAACGCCATGTTCATATCCATTACACGCATGATGTTTATAGTGTGATGATACAAACCCACAATGTGAAAAACTTGATGTAGTCTCTATATTTTGTATGGATAATAATTATATATCTGAATTGAAATGATATTAAACATAAATTGATTATATATTTTCAAAATAATTATTTAATTGTGAATTTAAATTATCACTCTTAAATGAAATAATTCTTGGAAT